>VNKC01000460.1:0-251289 GCA_008042775.1 Drosophila pectinifera
CCACTAAAATCTTAATTATTTAATAATAAAATATTTCCTTAAAAATGATCTGACCAAAAATTAGGATATAAAAATGCCGATTTAAGGACCCAAAAATCCGCATTTGATGTCTTCTGAAGAGCATAATTTCTCCAAAAATGGAATGACAGCCAAATGCCATTCATATTCGGAATCGCCGCTAAAATCTTAATTATTTAATAATAAAATTTTGAAATATTGAAGTAAAAAATTTTTGGTCGATTTTTCAAAAAAATGTAAGGGGTTACATCATTAAAATTTTCTAAAATTGAATAAAATTTTAGTTTCTGTTTATTCTTAAAGTCGGTATGCAGATTAATTAACCAAATAAAATCTTAGAATGAAAAGCTTTCGGATTTGAAATTAAGGCTGTTTTGGCTGAGTTATGGTTATTTTTAATTTTAATTTGTCCCAAATTAGGATATAAAAATGCAGATTTTAGGACCCAAATATCCGCATACTTGCATCGATTAATCATTTTGACACGCAATTATTGAGAGTCGAAAATTTTAATTTACAGTACCGGTCCCGCCAATATTTTGAATATTAACATGGCTCTGTAGTATGGTGGAGCGCCTGGTTCATAACTGGTTCCAGAGCTGGAGCAAGGGCCTTCTGCAACGGCTGATTTTCACGCCCCCACTAATACGGTGATATTCTCAAATCGTGGCGGAGCGATTATATTTACATTACATTCTCATATCCCGTGCATATTAGCAGTTGATTGGAGAGTGAAGTTATGGGACCTCCATAAGTTGGCCCACTGCTGGGTGATTTTCTAAAAACAGTCGAAAGAAATTCATTGAAATTCTGTGGGGTAATACTTGAAGAAAAGCTCAAAAATCAATCCATTTCCACTTCTTAAATTTTCCCAAAAAAAGATAAACAACTCCCACCGTGTTCCATATCCCACCGTTCCGGTTCGACGCTAACTATGCGACGCTAACTTGACTTACATGGTCGTACTTCGGTGTTGTAGACAAAGAAAACCCACGGTCACACTGGCGTCTAATCAACATTTGAGTGCACTTTTTCTGTTTTGTTTGCGTTTTATTATGCGCCCGAGCTGTTCTCCACTGATTCAACATTGACATGGCGTCGGAGCAGACGAGCGAGTGCATTTAGGAAGCTGCCATCTACAAGCGATGACCGTTTGGGGCATAGAAGCCATCACACTGAACGGATCGGTAGCAAGAGCAAGCAGTGAACATCTGCAGGGGAATCCGGGAGCGCCTGTTGACACGGGAGCAATGAACTCGGTGGAGCGCTACCGGCAGGAGTGGGAGCAGCTGCTGAAGAGTCTCGATGACGAGCCGGAATCCCTGCGGCAGGCGGCGTTCGCCGGGGACCTCAAGATGTCCAAGTTCCGGAGCGTTCACTGGGCACTGCTGCTGCGCGTCCTGACCTCTGAGCACCGCAGCTGGATCAGCCAGCGGCTGCAGCAGCGGGTGCGGTACGACAAGTTCCGTGTGGACTACGTGAGGAATCCCCACCAGCTGGTCGGGGACTGTAACGACGACCCGCTGTCGCAGTCCACGCAAAGCGTGTGGAACCAGTACTTCAGCGACCAGGAGCTGTTCGCCGTCATAAGACAGGACGTGGTGCGGACCTTCCCAGGCGTGGACTTCTTCCGGAAGCCACTGGTGCAGAATGCAATGGTGAACATTCTATTCTACTACGCCAGGGAGCATCCGTACATGTGCTACCGGCAGGGCATGCACGAGATCCTGGCCCCGATCATCTTCGTAGTCTACAGCGATCACCAGTCCCTGTTGCACTTCAGTGAGCTGGCCAAGATCGACATAAATCCGACGCTCCTGGACGTTCTGGATCCCGCCTATCTGGAGGCGGACACCTAGTAAGTTATTCATAAAGCATTCCAATATCAACACACCTTACCGTCTTGCCCAATTGCAGCTCTTTGTTTACCCGCCTAATGGCTTCCGTGGAATCGTACTATCGTGTCTCAAATCTGGTCTCCACTCCCGGTGGCCATATCGAGCAGCGGACCGAGGTACGTCGCAGTTTGCGGATGCAGCAGCCTGTGCGCCAGCTCTTATCGCTACCCATTATTCTTGCAGGCCCCCGGGGAGAATGAACCGCATACGGAGGCGGAGGTTATCAGCCAGCTGAACTTTATACGGGACAAAATACTCGCCAAGCAGGACCAGCACTTGCACCACTATCTGCAAAAGATGGAAATCCCCCTGCACATATTCGGCATGTAAGTTGCAATCAACAAAACGCGAGGCTATGGAAATGCTGTGTGAACTTGGAAAGATTTGATTAGAACTCAGAATATATTAATATAATATAACTTTCCAGTCGCTGGCTGCGGCTCCTCTTTGGTCGGGAGTTCATGCTGTTGGACCTGTTGCTGCTGTGGGATGCGATCTTTGCCGACAGCGATCGCTTCGACCTGCCCAACTACATTCTGGTGGCTATGCTAGTGCACATCCGAGATAAATGTGGGTATTCCCCAGTTGTACCTCCTGCCCTGACTAATCCCGTTGCGAATTCCGATACCAGTGCTGCTCAGCGACTACACCACTTCGTTGACGTATCTGATGCGCTATCCTGGCAATGTGGACGTCCACTTGGTGCTCCGTCATGCGCTCTTCATGCTAAATCCGAAGCAGTTTGACTACCCTGCGAATGCCTTCGCCTGTGTGTCCTTCACCAACAGCACGACGGGCAAGGAAGGAGCCCCTTCAACCGGACCGCGACCTCGCACTAACTCGGAGACATCATCTGTTGCAACTAGCGGGAGTCAGATTGATCGGCAGATTACCTATATGCAGGAGCGCAATGCAGCGGACTCCTCGGCTCTGGCGAAGCTACAGGATACTCATCGAGTTGCTATGGATGGTTACCTGGACAATGTGAGCTCTTAAACTGATGATACAAGCAGAATATTTACAAGGCTTTCATTTCTATATATATATATATATATATTCACATTTTTTATTGGTTTCTTTCAGAGTCCCGAGCTCCTTCGTCTGGAGTTGAAGAATGCCCAGACAGTGATTAAAATAGCTCGCAGTAAGCTGCAAACGTATCTGGGCACCGTGCGAAACCATGTGGCCAAGCAAGCAAACGCAAACGAGGAGCTCAGCCGTACTTTGGATGGGATCGAGGAGCTGTGCAGCTTCCTAGACGTCAAGTTCATGTTTCCGATGCTCACGCGATCAGCCCCAATCGATCAGGCGTTGGAGGCCAACGAGCAAAAGCAGCTGAATACGAGTATCATTACGCCAAAGGCATCGCCAGCTCCAACTCCAATGGTTGCACCTTCTGCAGCACCACTCACTGGGGGTTATGAGATGCCCGAAAACGCCTTCATGCACAGCTCCATGCGGCGTCTCCTTGGCGAACTGAAAGAAATCGAGCTGTCAACGATAACGAGTGACGAGAAACCGGGAGAATCGGTACTCCGGAACGGATTGCCAGCTGCAGAGCCCCAGCAGCGACATCAAAATGAACTGAGCTGATCCCTCTCATCATCCTCTCTTATCGACTGAACGTGAATCTAGACTTAATAAAATGCAACCACAAAGTGGCCGAATCAGAAGAATTGAAAAGTATCATAAAAATACATACAGTTTAATTATAATTTAGACTTCGTAAAAGTCTGTAAACTAAATAAATTGATCAAATTTTTGAAGTGCTTAAAACAAAACTATCGGAGCGATTTACTGGGGCGGGGTAATGTTTCCGAAACAAAACCGCACTATATTCAAATTTAGTTTGAAAGGAACTCCTTTGGTCTAATCATACATAAGCGATTAATAATAGTATGGAATAGGTATCGATCATTCATCTCTAACGTATGTTTAAAATAGTGTCTGAATCAGAGTGAATTAAATAATGACAATGATTAATCTAAGGCTATGGATGAGTGATATTCTTAGAAGCTCTACGGTCTATGGGTGTGATTCAGCATAGCCCGGAAGGAATTCATTTGGCCTCCAGTGCTGTTGGGAGCACCACGCACCATTGGCGAGGATGGCATGCTTCCCGAATGTTGAGGGTGTGGTTGGGGTAAGGATGCCTTGGACAATGTGATCATCTTGGAGCTATTGTTGTTGTTCACGCGTATTTGCCGCAGCATGGCCAAAGTATTTCCATTGGTAATTTCCGGCACCGGCGTGGGTGGTGCATCCAAGGAGCCACTAAGGCTGTGACGCCCATTTCCGTTTCCATTAACCCGACTCTGCGTCGTTAATTTGTCCAGCGGCACACAGCGCACGGAGTCCGGATCGTTGCGGTTTGTCACCTGCAGTTGGGAAGAGCTCAAAATACGACGTATATTATCCGGCAGGTCTTTTGGATTGCTGTTGATGGTCAGAGAGGCGGTGGGTCCTCCGCTGGATGACTTATTCGGTGTAGATTCCACGTCATTATTATTATTCTGTATAATCTGGTCATCGTCATTAATTGTGATGACAGTGGAATGGAAATCGGTATCAGGAGGAGCAGCTGGAACTGAAAGAGCTGGTACTTCAGCAGCTGGAGCAGGAGGAGCAGCAACTGCAGTAGGAGCAGCAGGGGAAGGAGCAGGAGAAGTTGCCTTTGATGAATTCCTGTGCATGGCTCGCACTTCTAAGCCACATACTAGCTGCATGATCTTGGCCTTTCCCTCAGCGGCCAAGTCAGGTGGCAGGGATTTCATGGTCGGCGAAATGCTGTCTAAAAAGAGATCCATCACGTGTCGGGACGCCGACGGCTGAACATTTACCGGCGCAGCCCGCGGCGATTCCGGCGCCTGCGCCGTAGAGTTGCAGTTAATGGCCCCCTCGCGCTCCATAGTTCGCAGTCGCGAGACAATATCGAACGAAGAGCAGATCATGTCCTTGGCCATGTCTAGCTGACTGCGTTCCTCTTGGCGCTTGCCCATGGACTCGCGCAGGGCACGAAGGATGCGGCGTACCTCCATTGACCGGCGGGATCGCTTTGCCGGCGGCTCTGCCGTGCTGCCGTCGGATCTGAGGGTAAACATGCTTACTAGATGGCTTTTAAAACTACTATTATTGCAGCACTCACCTCACACTCATATCGGCGTCGCTATCCTTGTCAACTTCCAAGCCAGACTCTTGCACTTCCGCAGTGGCTTCTGAGTTGGTGCTGAAAGATGGGGCAGCTTTCTTAGCGTTTGTGGCTCTCAGCCGCTCCAGGCTCTCTGCGTGCTTCCTCGAGGCATCGTGCTGGCGCAGGTAGAAGACCTTGATTGGCAGCCGTGTATCGCAAAAACGACAGTGGCAGTGATTCTCGTCATTGGCATCCGGATCCAGCCAGTTGTACTTGGCTTGCAGCTCGGCCATAGCCGCCTTCTGCCTGGCTTCGCCACTAGCCAAAGCAGCGGCAGTGGCCACAGCGGCGGAGATTCCTTCTGAAGCCTTGGGAGACGGTTTGGGAGGCTGGCCGCCATTGCGTCTTCGTTCGTTACGCAGTCGAACGTGTCGAGAGGTGCGCTGGTGCTTCGCGCCCCACTTGGAGCTGGGCAGGAAGATAGACACATCACAGAGCTTGCACCAGGCGTAGTTTCCGCGCATTTCGCTTCTCTTGTACGACAACCAGGGAAAGCGGCTCTTCCAAACCATCACCTTGCCCTTCATGGTCGCCGGAATGGGCTTTACAAACAGTTTATCTATAGAACGGGAGACTTGCTTTTTGTTATCAACGGTGCCCGAGTCTGAGTTACTCTGTTCATCCTCATCGTCTTCTGCTGGCTCTTCTTTGTTTGGCTGCGGCAACTTCGCCTGGCGCGCCTTAAACTGCTTCATGAGCTTTTGATGCCGGGCACTGAACTCGTGCCGCGCCTTTGCTGATTCATTGTGGAAACGCACACGGCAATACTTGCATAACTGGGTCTTACGATCCTTGGAGTAACATAACCAAGGGTAGAAACGTACCCCTGCACGGGCCTTGGCCTTCCTTGGTTCCGAAATAGATTTCGCTGCTAGGCTGGTATTGGAGAAATTATATATTAGATTTAATTTTATCTATAAATTGGCTTTGAATTACACCTACCCCTTATTGCCCTTTTGTTTATCCGACCAATTGTCGTCGTCTTCTTCTTCTACCTCGCTCTCCGACCGGGCTTCAGACTGCGAGGGCTCACTGCCGGGTTCCTCTGCCTCCTCCTCCCCTTCGCTACCGTCCTCACCCTGCTCCGCATCAGCCATAGCTTCTTCGGCTGCCTTGGCAGCAGCGATTGCCGACAAGTGCTTCTCGGATTTCTCGTGATTCTTGCGCTTGATCTCCGAATTACCGTACATAAACCTTTTTTGACAGACCTTGCAATAGGCCAAATGCGGGTCTTCTGGATCGGCAATCATCCAGGGATGCACGTCGGCGTACACGGCCCAGATACCTCGTTCCGTCGTCGATCTAAAACACAGAGAACATCAATGCTTGAGTAAAATTACTTCAATGAGGTTTTGATTTCAAATCCTAGAAGACAGAGATATCAAGAACCTACTTGGTTGTGTAAAAAGTAGTACATACCGAGCGGCGGTCTTTAGCTTATAGCAGTGCGCATTGGCCTTGCAGTGACGCATATAGCTAGTAATTGCCATCTGACAATTGCAGAGCGTGCAGCGGCACTGCTGTGGATTGGTGCCCGGAAGTAGCTCGAACCACTCGCCGGGGTCTTCACTATTATTCAACTGCGTGTTAATCGTCACCACGGTTGTGTCCTCTGCCTCTGGAACTTCCTCCCGCTCCTGCTCCGGCTGTTTCTCCGCCTCCTCATCGGGCAAGGAGGGACCGCTGGTGCTCTTGCTCCGCTTTCGCTTCCGGCGTGGCTTATCCGATTCTTGTTGGCGTAGCGCCTCCAGATGACCCTTTGTGGTCTCGTGGCGCTTGCGCAGATAAACGAACTCTACATTCATTTGGATGTTGCAGATGCGGCACAATCCGACGGTTCCTTGCGCCTGGGCACGCTCCAACCAAGGATGCCAACGGAGCCAGCGCAGCCAGTTGAAGTTGTTGAAGGCTTCGATCTCGCTAATGCGCTTCTTTTTCATGGCGGCCACATAGCTTTTCGTGCCGAATTCGTGCTTTACCTCGTTGTCACTGGTCCTAAAAAAGATTAGGTGATTAATAGGTGATTTTTATAAGGATTTGGGGTGTTCTTTGGGATGATCAGTATTCCGCTGTGCATATTGAACTCGATACTCACGCTCCCCGCGTCTGCTCTTCGGACTTCTTGAAGGCCACGTAGTTGCACTCCCGCTCCTGATGGTACAGTGACATGTTGTGCTGCTGGATGTGCTTGGCGCGGTTGTTCACGTTGATGCTCATGTTGCAGTACAAACAGAATGCGTAGGTGCCGTCCGAGTCCTCATGCAGCATCCAGGGCCAGCGCTTCATCCAAATAAGCCAGCGCTTGGCGCGCGGCATCTTCTTTCGGGAGATGACGCCGTTGGCGCTGCTGCCATCGTCAACGCTGAAGTCTTCATCCTCGTCCTGGCTGTCGGCCTCCTGCGTTTCGATGCGCTCCAGCAGGCCCATGGGATCGTGGTACGAGTGGTTGCTCTCGGCATCGCTGCTTGGCTCCGTTTTGGCCGACATGGAATCCGTATCCCGCTCAGGCTCGCCCAGCAGGGGATCCTCTCTTGCTGGCTTACCATCAGGATTTTTCAATGCCGATTGCAGCTCCGCCACCAGCGGAGCATTCTCTTCGCCGCCGATGTCTACTAGGTCTGCGTCCTCCTGCTCCTCTTCCACCTCCTCGACAGGCTCGTCGTCGTCCACCAGGATAACCATTGGGGGTTCCACGGCGGGCGTCGACTCCACCGCTCCCTCCACGTCCATGATTTTCAGCTCGTACGTTGCCGAGGCCGAGGTATCGGGATTTGCAGACGCCATTTTGTGGCCGGCGTCGGACGCCCCCTCGAACTGTTCCGTCTGTGCTTTTTCCTGATCCATTGCTAGCTGCTTGGGGATTGGGTCCTCCCGACACTTTCCACAAAGGTCACTGACCGACGCGCAATCACAGCATGCGTTGGAAACTTAAAACAATAAAAAAAATCACAGGCAACTCAAATTTGCAAACCAAAGCGGTTGGCAGTGTGACCGTAACTGGAGTTGGAAATCATACCGAAGACACGCGAATAAAATATACTAGAAATATACCACAAAAAGCGGCTTGTGAGAATTCCCGCCTTGTCGTAGGCATATACTTGCTGTACTACAGTACTACTTCTTTTGCTGTCCCACATCAGATAACTTTTTAGTAATTTTAATAATAATAGGATACTTCTGCTCACAGAATAAATTAAATAACTTCTGCACAGTCACTCAATCAGATGTTTGAGTTAAAAGGTGGTATACATTCAATTTATGACCAAAATAAATTATATTTAATTATGCTTTGCAATTAATGTATAAATAATAAATAATAAATAATAATAATAATAATAAATAATCTGCGACAACTCTGAATGCAATTCGCTATTTGGTATATTGGCGCTCCCGCAGTGCGGTCATACAGCAGACCAATTTGTTTATATTTTGGAAAAAGACTGTCTAAATGGCGAACCTACAGTTAACTCAGGAAAAACTGTAAGTATTCCGCAAGTTTAAGGCGCGTATTGCCTTATGCCAGACCTCCATTCCCACAGAGATGCTCTGCGCTCGGAGTACAGGCCACGCCGACCCTGTGCCCTCTTGAAGTATCCGAGACCCAAGACAAAACCGGAATACCAGGCCATATACCCGTGGCTGCTGCCCGACGAGACAGATCCGCACTTTGTGTTCTGCGCCGTCTGCGAGTGCAGGCTGAGCTGCAAGCGATCCGACCTGGGCAAGCACGAGGGCAGCATCAAGCACTCGGAAAATGCGCAGAGAAAAGCTCTGCCTCCCAAGGCGGAACAGGGGGCGGAGGATGGATCCGGGGTCATGAAGTGGGAGTATAACGAGGACGAGGAGGGACTGTTGCCATACGGAACAGGGACCGAGCCTCCCGATGATGACGAAGACGAGGAGGAGGATGAGGAGGGCGGTGCGGATCCAGATACCGACGCCGACTGCGAGGCGGAGGACGATGAGGAGCAGAATGCGGAGCCGGAATCGGAGTCGCAGAACGATCTCGAAACCGAGCCCGCTTCCAAGCAGCAACGCCGTACCTCGGAGACGGACTCTCAACATTCCGGCATGCTGGACTACCTGCCGCTGCATGTGACCATTAACGAGCTGCCTGCCAATGCTCCGTCAGCCTGTGCCGCCTTTCCCTCCTCCTCCACGACGGCAGCTGCGCCCTGTAGGATAACCATCAAGAAGGTAGCGGCGCCCAGCACGCCGCCCAGTGCAGCAGTTCAAGCGCCGGAGATCAGTTCCAAGGCCACCATAACGCCCATAACAGCCGGCAGTCACTGCTACACGCCTTCGCCGCGGACCACGCCCTCTTACGCAGCCCGCCAGTTGCAGTCGTTCCAGCTACAGCATATATCGCCGCTAACGCCACCCCGGGACTCCCTGGAGCTGTTCTTTGATAGCATCTGCGCTACCGTTAAGAGTCTGCCGCCCAAGCTGGCTACCGAGGGCAAGATCCGGGTAATGCAGTTGATTGGGGAACTCGAGCTGCGCGCCCTCGGCGATCAGGAGGCGTCATCTCAGTCCGCCGGACACCAGACTCTCGATCTCGCTGGGAACGCAGAAGCAGGGGCAGCAGTCGAAGCGCCCGGCAGTGGTCAGCAGAACTCCACTGTGGCCTCCACCACCAAGTAAAGAGAACCGGAACCGGGAATCGGTTGAAAACCTGGCTCAATTCGACAAATTAGAATGTCCTAGTGCTTTCATTTCTTACGTTTTGTTAATCGATTTTCATTAATAAATTTATTTATTAGTTGTTATGTGTTAGCTATTGGATTTGCTTGTGTTTCAGTGATTAAGAGAGTCTTATCAGGACGGGACTCCCGCTAAAATAATTGAATCTTACTCAGACATTTTTATATAAATGAAATGCGAAATTACTAGAAGAGACAGACATATTTCAGAAGTAACATAATTTACAGATATAATTACAATGCTATAACAAGTAATAAAAAATCATTTTAAAGTTCTATTAAAAAATCGTTTGAATGATGTCACTGATGGGGCAACTCAATTGATTGAGAAGCCAGTATTTATAAATATTAGTTAATTAACTTTATTGTAAAAATGATTGGAAACAAGAGTTATCAGTAAGGCACTTAGAGAACGGATACGCCAGCGGGATGCCCCTTAGAAGGCCGGCTTGCCCTCCAGCATGGCCTTGCCGCAGTAGAACGGAAACTGGACGCCCTGCAGCAGAATTTCCGCTATGCCCTGCGAATGGTGACGAAACAAATCAGTTAGGTAGATATAAACATATTTTTGCGGGGCAGGTGGGCCAGAAATCGGGGCCAGCTATCGGTGGGGGCCATAAGCCCCGGGTTTGGGCCTGATAAGTCCCCGGTATGACTAATTGGTTAGGAGTCTACACAGCCCGATAACGAATTGCCACATGCAACTGGGCGGTACTACTTCATGACACATCCCCCAACTAAACCACACCCCACCCTGCACACTTGTTCCTAGAGACTGCGCCCTAACCAGTCACCCATAAGTTACCCATAAGCACTTACCGTAAGGGCGGGAATACAGGAGGCGAAGGCGTATACCCAGATGTAGCAGAACGCACAGAAGAAGGCCACGAAGAAGGAGACGAACCAGAAGACCAGCAGCCAGAAGATGAACCACAGTGGATTGGGCATCGTGATGAGTGGTGTTGTTTGTTCGAAGTTATTTCAGCTGCGCGATAAGATAAATGTATAGTATAATTAATGATCTGCATGTTACTTGGGCACAAACACGACGCTTATCAGGCAGTCGTCAAAATAGAAGAGGGATCTCATTCAAATTGTAAGACTTCACAAGGCATAGCACACAGGGAAAAAATAGTTCATGATTAATACGATTTCCCGATAACAATTTTCCATCAATAAATCTCTCTTATAAAGCTATACTTATATGGTTTCAAGTGAAACCAATAAAAACTTCACTTTGTTAAGCAATTATTTTATATAATTAGGTTTCCCTTAACGTCTAGGAAAACCCACCTAACTATGGAAGGTAAATATTTTAAATATCACTCCATCAATGTCTTAATATTAGATAGTGGATGTCTAAAGGTCTTTAGGAAACTAAGGCCTTCAAAAATATTTCAGTTACTGACGGAATATTCTATTTTTGGATCTATTAACAAGTATTTTTCAGACATATTTGCCTTTTATAAGGCTATACTACTGAATACTGAATGAGCATATATCTAGAATACTTTTAGCTTATTAGTTAAAAATTTCACAATAGATTTATTCTATTTTCTGTGCTTATCTTTTGAAAACCTTCCTGAAATTCCAAGCTAATGTGATATTAGTATGCATTCAGCTGGGTTTTCGCCCGCTGAAACTGCATTTGCCTTGCTTTCTTCTGCACTTAGATTTCACTTTTCGGTTCGTGACAAACATGCTAACGACCGATTTAGGTCGGTTTTGAGACTGAATTCAGAAGCACACTGACGTCAAAACTGATTATGCTCAAAAAAGGCAGCCTGGTCGGGGACGGGGTCGCCGCTACAGGAAAGCTAAGGCCTTGATCTCGGCCTCGACCGCGGATTCCGAGCCAAATTCCAGGTTCTAGATTGCTGAGGAGGCAGCAAAACAAAGTGTCGTCATTATGCAAATACGAGTTGTAGTGTGTATACTACTTGGGGTGTGTCTTCTTAAGTCATCGAGTCATAAAAACAATTGCAGATCGTCAGCGAACCGGTTGGCACAATTAACGCTCTGAGTAATTTAATGGTCTCAGCGAAATGTTAAACATCTGCCAACTACTTGGCGTACGCCGAGCTATGCGTAAATACACTGTGTAAATACTTCACCACCGCGCACCCACGTAAGATCGAAAGCCACTTAGGAGCAGCGTATAAAAACAAACAAACAATAACACACCAACCAGAAGATCGGAGAGCCGCGAGATCGACGTCCGGGGGATTCGGAAACGGATTGGAGAATGAGCGCTGAAAACCGGCGCAACAAGTTGCATAGCGGGCCCAAGGCACGGTGCAATACGTATAAGGTGGTCTCGTCGGCTGTTGAAGCGATCGGGTTTTAGTCCGATAACAATTTTGTTGACGAACCTTTCTCAAATTCTTTAACTTTTCGTGTGCAAAGAAAATATAAAATAATAATAATAAATATAAAAAACTCTATTTATATACTAAGGTTTAATTAAAACACTCTATTGTCGTTTCCTGCTCACTTATTGTTTGGATAGTTAAAGGACTACTTTTTGCCGAAGAAACTACCTCATTCTTATGGTACCATGGGCCGGCCAATGCAGCCAGGGTTGTCACCTGGCGCATTTCACTGCAGAATTTCGAGTGAAAGCAGTTCGCTGAAAGCTTTTGCTCAAGCTCAGGGGGCGAGGGCTGATCAAGCAGTGCCAAACGATTAACTTGCTGTTTTTATTTATATTAAAAGGGCTACTATTTTGAAGGACCTCTGGATAAAGAACAAACATGATAAATAATTTGGCCATCTTTAATGTCCCCCCAAAATTTACTTTAAAAAAACTTCTTAATTTCTTTGCATATGTATATGTGACTATAGATTTTCTCGAATTTAAAAATATACGTTTTATGATTTCACCCAAAATGTAACCGATTTATGATCTCATCGCAAAGATATGATCATTATGAATTGGGTAAGTCTGACATTCAGCTCTTATTTTTTACAGCAAATGTGTTTCAAATTCCCGAAGCTAATTCTCAGAACTAATATGAAGTATTCCTCAACATTTCAAAGGTGAAAATTAATAAGAAAAAAGATAATAGTTTTATAATGTATAGCACCCCATTAAAGCCTATGAATCAAGAGGGAAGTCCCTAGATGAACACTCTTATCACCTGAATTTATCAGTCAAACGTCTGGCCATTCCGCCATTCAGCCATTCCGCTTATGGCGTTAAGCGCTTATCTTTCGCAATGCCGCATTCCGCCGCCCGGCGCAGCGCAGGCCACCGGGTCTAAGAATAAAAACTTTTCCAGCCTCAGCTTCGTTTCTCGGCTCTCAGTTCTCAGTTCTCAGTTGTCGGAGAGCTTTCCTCGTGCCGCAAGAAGGTTTTTTGGCCAGCGGAAAATGCTGAAGTGCTTAACTGTTATACCGGCCAAGCCGCTGCGTTACTAACAACAACTAACGGCTCTCGTGCACACACAGCTGAAGGCTAAAAGCTTTCTGCGGCTGCTTGTCAATGTTTTCATATCAAATATCCTATAATATGTAGGCCCAACTATGTGTGTGCGTGTGTGTGTTGAAAAGTTTTTCATCCCGGACGCCGACGCCGCTTTGCAGCTGTTGTTGTGGTTGGCTGGCTGGCTGGCTGCTGCTCGGCGTTTCTTCTCCGCATTCTGCTGCGAGTCGTCGGGCAAGCTGGTTCCGATTTATTTCCGATTTGTACCTGCGTTCGATACGGTACGAACTTATTATACACAAAATAATAAAGAATTTTCTGCAATCCAACAACATTAAGCAATTTTCACACTTCGAACCAACCTAAGCGAAGTTCTCAAATCTTCTCAAAAAAGTGTAGCATACTTTGCGGCTCAAAACAGCTGCAGCGCCTGTTTGTGTGTGTGACCGTAAGCGAGAGAGAGAGGGAGAGTGAGAGATAGCGAGAGCTAGCTGTATGTGTGTGTGTAATACTAACTTACAACGTGTGCGATCGATTTTCGGGGGTTTCTTTAAAAACAAACACAAACAATTAACTAAACCCATTTAGATCTTAAACTTTGTCAGTAAAAAAATTGGTGATTGGTGATATTATTTAACCCTCATTACCCGAAGCACCCATTTAGTACAATAACATTTACCCAGCTGAGAGAGCAGCTCTCGAATAAACAAACAAAGCGGCCACCACTCGAGATAATGAAATTTGGTCCGGGGGGCCCAGAGGCCACAAGAACCACAACAACAAATGCGGCAAAACGTCGCAGACGAAAGTTCCGATTTTGGTTCCGAACAAAAACAAGCTAAAGCTTCTTGCCAAAAATACAGAGAGATTAAGAGAGAGAGAGCGCGAGTATGACAGTTGCTTGAAAGCTGCGAGCGAGGGAGAAAGTAACGCTGACCAGCCGCATATTCCCGCTATTTCGTATGGATTTCGGAGAGCGAGCGGAAAACCTTGTCCCCCGAGAGAGTGTGTGTGTGCGTGTGTGTGCTGTGCCTTTCGAACAGTTTAAAGTACGCATTGCGATGGCATTTGGCTTCAGTTTAGCTAGAGACATCGTCGTGTTTTGAGCGGCTGGCACACAGTATTTCCCGAGCGGAGCGGATCGAGCGGACTACGCCACTAGTTTTCAATTGGGTGCGCAAAAAAAGAAGGAAACATAACCAAAGGAAAAGGCTGGAAAAATAGAGGCCCAAGACAGCGGCACAAAGTAAACCTAAAAGCAGACTATATTCATTTCCAAAGGGTCCCCCATCTCCCCTTTCTCTATCCGTGTTTAGCCGCTCACACCACACACACACCACACACACACACCACACACATAGGCATGCATGTGGCATAACACGGACAGAGAAGGATATTCATAGTCAGATTTAGTGTGTGATAAAGTGAAGTTCTTGTGCGAAAAATAAAGAACGGGAGAAGATTAAACGCAACCAGTACGTAATTAATTATATTTGCAGTTTTAAAAATCAGCGAGTTTGGAAAATCGAAAAATAATTGAATAAACAACAAACATAAACAGTGGCATGTAGTGAGCGGCCGAGGGCAGCATTTTCAGCGCACAAAAAGGTGAGTTATTAACCTAAAAGCAAAGCTAAGTTAAATAACAAACAAGTTACGTATTAAACGCATTTTTAAGGGTTTACTAATGTAATTTTCCTAGCTTAATCAAATTGGAATATATAAAAAACCGTAGAAAAAATCATTTATTAAGCTCCAGAAAACTTTGCTTTTGTTTCTTGTTGTTCCCTATTATATATACTATATTTTTGTTATTTCCTTCATTCCCAATTAGCACCGAAATAAAACATCTTTAATTTGTCCATTTTGGCTCCGAAATTTCTTATTCGATTTTCGCATTTAACGATTTTTGATGAGCTCCGTGATCCGTAAAGTCTTCAACACATACACGCACAAAGAGGGAGAGCGAGTTGGAGGAGGGAGAACAGGACACCCGGGGAAGGGAATGAGAGAGAGAGTCTTACAAATTCATAACTTGTCTGTTTACATACGAGGCCTGGTCACTGGTATTGGTGGTTTATCGAGTGGGGCTGCCTCAATGTCCGCCCGCTTGGTCCGCCACCCCCAAGCCGCCGAAGGAAAGCGAAATGCTTATTTTTCCGATGTTTTCCTTTGTATACCCTTACTTGGTGCCAACCGAGAATTTACGTATATAAGTATATATGTTCTTGATCAGCATAACCAGCTGAATCCATTTACAACAAATTTTAGAGACTATAGAAGCTAGAGCTACCAAATTTGGGAACTATATTTCCATCTGTTGCACGCAGATCTTGTTTTTTGGCCACGCCCACATCTGTCCTCAAAAACCATGAACAACAATTATAGAAATTAATTTCTATATAAATATACAACAAATACATGCGGAGGTTCTTTAAAAATTTGGGTAAAATTAAACAGTAAAGTTTCTGTGCATGCCGAACTTCAGCAAGATCTACACTTGCGTTGGCAGCACCAATAGATGTTGCTCAACATGTTCCTAGCAATATTTGCTTACATGTGTCAACATTTTCTCCAGCCTTTCGTTCTTTTTAGCTGTTTAATTTTATATAAATTTGAGCCTAATTAGACAATGTGAATTTTCAAAGCTCTGGGTACCGGGTACCTCACAGTCGGTCCCACTCAACTGTTCCTGCTTGTTTTTTTGTGGGGCACGTAGGCTCCATAACTTCCGCTCGGTCGGCTCACGCGCACACCTGTACCCACTCCCAGACACACACTTATACACACACTTTTTGGCAACTCACATCGAGGCCGAGCACATTTAAAATTCTGATGAAAAGACACTTTTACTTTATTCCTTCACTCGTCGTTGCACTGAAAAAAGTTCCTTTAAAAGAAGTAGGAGGTTTGAAGTTTATTTTTTAATAAAAAACAATCTAACCAATCGTTGGAATCAACAAAAATAAAAATAATTGATGGAATCACAAACTAAACCATTAATTAAAGAATATAATATATTTTTTTAATGAGGCTATGGATACGTTTAGAGATTGGGAAGTTTTTTGACAGTGCTCGGGGCTCTGGGGTTCTCATTTCTTTCGATTATTGTGAGCCCGAGTGCGTGAGTGCGTGAGTGCGCTTAATTCGCAGTAGTGTGTGCGTAAATATTTCGCTAGATTCGCCGCTTATCCACAGTCCCGCATTCACATTGACACTCTCTCCCAGTCGCCCACATGTCGCTTAATTCAACTGTCGATTTATCACACTTAACCCATACACGCCGTGCCCCGCACAACACACACCACACCAAGCACCATATACTACACACCGAGAGCATACAGCAGGGCACATATCATGTAGCATCATCATCATCAGTAGCCCATGATCATCGCGTCATCAGGCACCGGCGGCTTATTAGATAGAAGCGCTGATTAGTTGCCCAGATTCACTGGATTGCGTGCTGTTCGCAGTTTAGTTCGCTTTAGCTGCAGTTCCATTGTGATTTCTTTGTGGGGCTGGGGAACTATTTACTATTTACATAACGCCGCTGAAGATACCCAGATACATTTGTATCTCTGTATCTATGAGGGCGCTCGAATGCGTTCAGCTAGTTCGCTGGAACTGCATTCTTGATTGAGATTTATGTTGCATACATGCGCTTTCATTTAAATAAATATTTTGTAACATTATTTGTGCGCTCATATGCAGAAATGGAGATTTTTCTATATGGAGATATATACAAAAAGGTCTGGTTTATCCAGCTTACTTTTATTATTTGTTGGTGTTCGAATAACGAGTAAATATTTGTTTGCAATTTGATTTTTAAGCTGGTTTTTCGCTGATTTTAAAGGGCAGAAATATTTGATTGGCCATTTTTTTGTTCAATTCTAGCTGATTCCTTTGGTGTTTGGAATGTTTAATAACTGAATTTATATAATAAATATTTTATATATTCAATAAATATAGGAATTCTTAATTTTCGCCCTGAGGACTCAGTCGTCAGCAACCATATTATTAATTATATGCTCCAGGGCTGTGCAAAAATCAATTAAAAATAAATAATTTTCATAAATGAAGAGCCACAAATAATGGATAATCAGTATATGATAAATACTTCATTTGTGCTAGAGGAGCTTGATAATACAAAAACGCATTTAAATGCAATTAATCCAATTTGCCATTCGTGTGTTTGCCTTTAGGCGTGAGGAATTAAATTTAATTGAACGCCGCTGCTGCGGACTTCCGTTTATGTTCGTGGCTCATCCATTATCCAGCCGGAGCCATCAACTCCGCGCACAATGCATCCAATCGAGCGGATTGCAATTGTGCAATCTCTTCTGCACCGGGGGACAGTGTCCGACAAAAGTGCGATTCCCCGGTGCCCAGTGGACGGCAGTGCAGGAATTCTAGCCAACGATGTTTAAGCTAATTGAATCAGTGGCAGAAAAATGATTAAATCACAAAGGATACCGCCGGTCGTGGGAACTCCAGCTTGCTTCATTGTGTCCCAGAGTTTCACACACACAGTGCTCGAGCATGGAGCACCAAACACACCCCGAAAACACACACAGCAAACCAGAACTCGCACACACAAAGAAAACAGAGCAAAGGCGCAAAGCTTAAAGCATAAAACACTTGAGAATTGTTTTACACTTTTCCGTTTGTGTTTGGCTTTTCCTCTGCCTCTTTTCCTCTCCCTTGCTTCCAGTATTTGGTGGAAAAATATCTCTCGCCCCGCCGTATAATTCGCTGAACAAGGAACATTTTCCTTTTTCCCAGGGAGTTTCCAAGCTGGCTTTGCCGATCATTTTCCCTGCAGACCGTGGGGACTGCAATGCCGTTGCCTGCCTTCCACTCGGCGGCGGCTCCTTCTGCATTTTCCGCAGAATCGACAAACACATAAAAGTCGGGTATTCGTGTTTCAAGCGAGGAACACGCGAAAATATGCAAATAAAATGTCATAAAACAATGCGAAGGACAAACAAACAGGCGAGCATAAAAAGCCAGCAATAAAATTGAAACAAAGGGGACGGTTTTATACCCTCGGCTAATATGAATATTGAATGACGGAGCTGGGGCAAAGGCCAAAGGGAAAGTTTCTCATCTCAAGTAGTGCGACGCTAGGGCTTTAATGGGGTCTACTAGCGATGGTAGCATTTCTTGGCCAGAGGTAGCAGCTAAGAGTGAACTCTGATCCCGTCCCAGGATTAGATAGTACCTCATACCTATCCTATCATATTTATACAGAGATAATTACTTCAAAGGGATTAAAGTTTAAAACATAAGACTTAATACCTCTATATACTGATCATTTCTTTATATTTTTTACGAATCGAAAATATCTACAACCTGAGAGCAAGGCTCATATCCCCTGGGTGTATATGCCAGGACTCGTACGTACGTAGAAAATGCTCCTGTTTGGCACATACAAGGCACTTGAGGAGCTTGGTAAATGGGTCGTTTCTCGTCCTTTGGACCAGCATTAAAACGCAATTTTATTGCATAGCCCCGGGGGCTTTGGGCCAGCCATCATTGTCTTAAGGGGCCGGCGATGACGATGGGCGATGACGGACCCACCAACCGAATAGAAACCAACCCAAGTTAACCGAGACTCACGCAACACAAGCGGAAAACAGAAAAGAGAAGGGAAAAAACAGAAAAAACAGAAACACAGCAGACAAAAGACTCAACGGGGGTGAGGGGAAGCAGGGAATTGTTTAACATTAGTTTTATGCGATTCCTTTATTTGTCTGTGCTTTGGCAACTTTTATTAGTTTTCTTGCGGTCCTGGCCACTGTACGTTGGTTTCCCCGCTTGGCCATTGCCCGGCGATAATAACGCGATTTGTTGTCTGCTGCAGTCTCATTAGATTTTATTGGTTCCACCGCAGAGAGTCGGTTGCAACGGCAGGGATTCTATGGGTCTAGAAACCAGGAATGCGAGGTTTCTAGCTATTTTTAGTGAATTTTAAATACGAATTTCTTGCTAATACAAAAGTAGTTTAATTACTGACTCACTTTGTTAATAATTCAGGCAAACCATAAGAGCTTTGTGTGTATATTTTGTTAGCTTTTGATCCTAAATATGCATCGACGGGCAACGCAGCTTGCACAAGCCAGAACATCCTCTGCTAAAGTATTTTTAAAGCCCTTCTGATCCCTTTGCAGGTTGAAGTGCGCATCAGTGTATGGGAATATAAGCTTCCACTTTTTCAGCCATTTTTACATGCAGATAATCACTTATTAGCACACACACACGCGCGCTTTGAGCCCGTGACGTGTACTGGGAATAAACCGCTTGATGTGTGTCCCCCAGCGGGGGTGTGCGGGGTGTGTGTGTGTTGGCCCTGGTGCTCTGGGCATTAAAAGTAACCCAGGGTAAAATAAAAGCAAGTGCCAAGTGTGGCGCATGTGCCACTCAAAGGCAAACAAATGCGAAGTTCTGCTGTGTCTTTGGGAATACGCGGCGTATGCGCGATTTTAGTGTGATTGTATTCGCCCGGCTTTGCCTGTAAATCGCTCAGCGAGCAAGCCCTTCTTGTTGTTATTGTCAGTACTAGGGCATTTGGTTTAGCTTTGGTTCAGATTAAAGATGAATCACGTCTGCGATTTTAAATTCTGATATTCTTTAACACAAGAGTGCCCGCTGGGGGGTTTAAATAAGGAAGTGATTTCAGGGCTTGTATTTATGATTTCTCTTCAACAACAACTATTCAAGTATTCAGGAAAGTAATTAATTTGTGTATCAATTGAAGAGAAAATGAGTTCCTTTAACATCTTTTGTTAGCCAGCTGACACTTACAAATTAATATAACTTTAAATCAAACGTAGTAGCGTTTCGCAACGGATATTAATGAGATGGCTGGAAACATGAAGCCGTAATCACAATTTAATCATAATTAATGAGTTGACTCAACTTTGTGATTTAAATTGCGAAGCCAATATATTAATTTGGTTTTTTCTGGTTAGCTGCACAAACATATAGTATGTAGTATAAAGTGTATAATTTTTTAATCAACCTTAATTGCATGAGCCAGACTAATTGACAAGCGGCGAGTCCACATAAATATTAAATAACTTTGCAATTATTGTAACAAATTAAGCATTATTGATGCGTATGGCAATTAAAATTCAATTTAATATACAGCGTTTTGTACGCTTAATTTTTGCCATTGTTATTGCTGCTATTGCTGTTGCTGCCGGCGTGATTGCTGTAATTGTTGCCGTTGTTGCCTGCTGTGGCTGCAATTTGGCTTGGCTACTGTCGCAAATTGAATAACCCAGGCAAGTGCACACGAGCGCACACGCCCAATGATACGGATGATACGGTGTCCCCAGGCCTCAGTTCCACTTTCTATGCCCGGCGCTCTGATTACAGTAATAAGCAGCCAAATTAAAACTCTTACGCTCTTATGAACCTAATTATCGCCAGAGCACCAGCACCCAGAGCAGCGGCAGATGGCAACAACGATGTCTATCGTCGGTCGTCTGTCGTCCCCTCGGCCCCGCAAAACATCAATATTGATTGTTGACTTGGTTGCCTCTGTTCTTGTTGGTTGCTGGCAAATTGATGCGTGCTGTTGATGCCCCGATTGCATTATGCAGCCTCAATGCCTCAAACCGACCCAAGTTGCAGTGCCACCGTGCACCGTTCACCGTTCACACGGCGTATGCGCAATGTGTTTGGCATGCCCGGGCCCCGGATGATGCTGATGACGTTCCTTCGATTAATTATCCAGCCTCAGGTATCGAGGCGAACGAACAATGATGATTGTCAGGATGCCAGGAAAGGTCCCGGTCATATATGTATACGTATGCAGGCCTTTATGGTCGTGACGTCACCTGCAAGGCCCTGGCATTGTATGAATAAAAGAGCGGCAGATCCTATAGATGCTTGCCCTTTGGGGCGCCGCTTTATTTCTTGCGTCATTTCATATGAAAGCAGCACTCACATTTGACATTTTACAGCATCATCAGTTGAAAGGGGCCAAGGGGAGCGGAAAGGGACGGCCATCGGGGATCGAAGGTTCTGTATTCATAATCAGGCAGGCAGGCAGTGGTGCTCATGGCGTATACTTAATATCCCGGTGATTATTGTATAAGATCAAACTAGGTTAAGTTCGAATTCATTAATCAGTGGGAGATGCCAGTATAGAAGGCAGGCCCTATTTATCCCAGATAGATTATTAATTAGATTTCTTTATATAATCATTCTACTCAGTATTTATATGTAAGTCTTCTCTGTATTAATATCTGTATTAAGAAAGATATATATTATCCTCTTCTCCCTTGACAAAGATATATATTTTGCCTGGTTTTGTGGCTTCTACTTTGGGTGCTTAAATTCAAGTTGCCCGCTCTAAAATTCCATTACCATAACATACTTCCCCTTCTGATTTCGGGCCATTTTTCTGCGCTCTGTTTCTTTAGAGGGTTGTGCATTCTGTCTAGGTTAACGACTCTCTATATTTCATAACCAAATGCAAGCTGAAAAATACATAAATAAGAAGCGAAACTGCCATAAATTGGAGTCGAGTTGAGTCCTGCGGTGCACGTTTTTGGGTCGAGTGCCGAGTACGTGTCCCGGGGACTCCCCAACCCGCTCAGGTTACTTAATATAAAACTTTTGCCCCAAAAACACACACACACACACACACACAATCGCTCTCCCTTTCAGTCTGAGCGTGTGTGTGTGTGTGTGTGTGTGGGAGGCAGGAGCAGTCAGAAATGGCGGCTCCGCTTGAGTTCAGCTCAGCTGCTGTTGGCTGTTGACTTGTCATTTCCCCGATTATTGATTTTTTATTTCGGCTTTAAGTGCAGCACACCCACGGGTAACCCGAGGAGACCCAAGACATCGACACCAAGGGCAGCACGGGATTGTGCGGGGGGCACGGGACAGAGATGGGCAAGCACATGTGAGCCGGGAGCCGCCTGAGAGCGAGATTCGCACAGCACTCTCACTGCACGGTGAGAAAACTACTCGAATTGGTCAACGTTGGTCTATGATCGCTATTGAACACTGAACAAAAAACATAATAATTGTTAGGATTCATGAAAAAGCTAGGAGATCCTCTTAAAAAATATGACATATATCATATATACTAACTCCTTTTAAAACCTTTGAAACTCCCCTGTACCAAAGAACATCTTCCTGTTGCATGCGAGTTCTGGGCATAAAAACCATCATCAGATGGGCTCCTCTTTTCCTCTTTTCTCCGTGTGACTCTGGAGCTGGAAGAGGAGAAGGAGGAGGAGACTGGGATGACGGTGGCCACGACGACACGGCTGCGGTGATATCATCAAGGGCAGGCGGAGCGCCAACCTGAATAAGTCGCGCTAAATTGAGCGTCTCAGCGTTAACGAGCCCCGGTGACGGGCGAGAGCCACTAAAGCCGAACTCGTGCACCGGACGTAGTGCCCGGGCCTGGCTCCTGCCGCCCACTGCCTGCCCGCCTGCCTGTCACTCCGATCCCAGCCACCCGGCACCGCCCAGCCACTTGCCCCGCGCCACGAGGGTCACTTCAATCGCCGCAGCCGCCACATGCGGCGCCGTGCAATAAAAAACTAAGCGCCACTGGCTCACAGTTTTTTAGACTTGTGGTGTGCAGTTGCGACAGCCACAGAGCTATAAGTTGAAATATAGCTGGTTAAATAGTTGGGAATATAGAAAAATAAATAAGAACTCAATGGTTGGGAATATAGAAAAATATATAAAAACACAAGGGAGTCGAAGTCACCCTTCACAAAATATCAATACTAATATGGAAAATATTTTCATTTCTCAAAGTCTGTTGAATATTTCTTTTATATAAATGTCTAAACTTAATTTCTGTGTTTTAGAAAGCCAGACCATTTAAGTTATTCTCCCGCACTAAATTATTTTTAGTTGTTTCAGTGGCGCAAGGAAATGATTTTCATTTCCGGCCAGTGGCCGTCGTAAGATGAGCCCCGAGTTCCTGCGAACGCGTTGATTTCTGTGCTTCCTCCCCGCCTTCCCTTCCTCGAGCCACGCCCGTGCATTTATTTTATAGTTCGCCTGGCGCCAGACATTCGCCTAATGGCCGAGCGGGAGCGGGAGCGGGGCTGGAGGCCTGTGATCGGAGCCGGAGCCGGAGTCCTGCTGGCCGGCAAATGAAAAGGTCAAATGGTCAGTGAAAACTTGATGATGATTGTGCCTCATTAAAGCAGATGGCCATATTTTTTGGGGTTTAACGATTGCGTGGTGGCCTGCAGAGCGGAAGGAAGTGCAGAGAAATGGCCTGGAAAATATTGAGGAATAAGATTTGGCCAGCGAGCCAGCGAGATGTACACATGCTATTTCCTGAGGCAGCTTTAAACAATGCTTCTATTTTTATGCCTCGCCAAGGATGGCTGGCTGGAGAGGTACAGTTGGCTCTTGGCCTCTTGAAACTTTTGAGGGACAAGACACAGACCGAGCTCCAGCCCACACTCCCTTAGATATTCGGGGCAGAATAGACACCTGTCTCTCACACCTAAACTCTGCCCTTTGGTATCAATTAAGCCTCGCTGACTGGCGGTCTGACCTGCCGTCTCTACCCTCTTCAAGCCATCAATTAGACCACACACACTTCGGCTCGTGCACTGTCACAAACTGCAGATACAATTTGAGTCAGTTTACCAAACAATTTAAGCTTTGGTATCTAGGGAATATCTGTAAAATATAGGTAAACATCTCTGGGAAATGGTATATGTTTCTATATAATATAGGTAAATATCTCTGGGAAATGGTATAAGTTTCTATAAAATATTGGTAAATATCTCTGGGAAATGGTAAAGGCTTCCAGGAAATAATTGCTGGCATGCATTTCTATTAAATGGTTTATTATTTCGCGGAAAACACGGCATGCCTACCCCATTTGCATTATATTAAAATGCAGCTGCTCAAAGCTTAAATAAATAAAACAAAAGCCGCAAAACTAATTTAAAAATTAATTCTTTACGTTCAGATATATAATATATACGGAGATTCACAGAACAAGTGGTTAGATTTTTCCTTTTATGTATGCAAATTCGCATTTATTAACTTTGTGATTTTAACTACAAAATAGTTAAATGTTTTTCTTGGTGAAAGTTAATTCCCTAGAAAATATGCATAGTAGCGTATTATTTTTATTTTCACTCCAAAGAAAAAAAACAGTTGCCATCTGGACCTAGGAAATGATTAAGTCTGACTTAAATCGAATGAGTAATATTAATTAAATTAAAAAACTGAGCCAAAGATTGCCCGAGCGGGGAAGGGAGCAGGAGGTAGTATTATTAATAATTATAAATTATATTCTGGGTCTCACAGAATATATACACAAATGAGAAAAAACAACAATGCCTGAAAAGAAAGAGGAGAGTGCCAGAAAACATCTAAAGCCCGTAAACAAAAATGAAAACACAAGCAAAACACAGTTAACTTTTCTCCTACTATTTCCCCGTTCCCCCGGCCGAGTTTCCAAATTTTCTTTCGGCCCCCTTCCCCACCGACTGTCCCGGTGTCTCTCCTCTTTGTTTTTGTTTCGCTTGCCTTTGTGTTGTTTACCCTTTGGCTTTTACCGTTCGTTTTGCCGTCCGCCATGTTTTCAGCGTTGGCCAAATTTTGAAAACAAACGCAAGGGAAATAAACAAGCGGGGCGGGGCGGGGAGGGCGGAAGAGCGAGTTGATTGGAAGCCACGCGGGGGTCGAGGGGGGTGGCCAAACCTTTTTTTCTCTCCTTTGACCTTTGGCCGACGAAGCTGACCCGAGCAGGGAGGGGGTTGCTGGGAGGACTCTTTCACCTGGCCCGGCCACCTGGTCATGTCCTTGTCATCGTCGTCATCAGCAACGCCTCTCTCTCCTCGCGCGCCGAAACTTTTGAAATTATAATTTAATTTGAATGTCATTAAAATTTTCGCGCTCTCCGCTGTTTCCCTCCAACGTTCATTTTCCGGCACTCGCTTTCCCTTTCGCGGGCTATCATATCCGCGGCAGTGTATGCGTGGCATTTTCCTGGCAAAAGGAAAATAAACCAATGCGAAAACAAAGCCAGTGAAAACTATGCAGTCTGAGGAAAATGCCCACACAATAAACGCAAATTTAAAATGCCAAAATCTGTGCATTTCAATTAATATTCGTTGAATAAGTTTGTGGATTTCCTTGTTTTAAAATGAAAATTCCCTCAAAATTCTATATACTTTGAAGTATTAAGGATTTGATGCAGTGTTTCGAGGTAAAAGTATACTTTAAGTTATATTAGCTTGCATTTACACCTGGTTTTGTACTATTTAAGGTGTAATAATAACCAGGACAAAAGAAAACTCTTTCTTGATAATTTCCCACAATTATATATGTCTAAGCAAGCCCTAGTATATACTTCCTATTTAATTCCCTTGTCCTGAGTTCTGGAAGTGCTCCCATAAAGTGTCTGTGACATTTCCCGAGCTGTTGCCACGAATTAAACTCAGACAGCTTTATAGAGTCAAAACACACATTTTCCGGGGTTTAGTGGCTGCTTTCGAGCCAACTTTGAAGCTGCTGCTGCAACTTTTGCGAACACCAAACAGTTGCCAAGAAAAATAGCTCGTGTCAGCTGAGACTGAGCGCTTAAATTGTGAGCTCCCAGGCCTCCCATTTGGACGTAAAATATAATAAGATAAATACAACTGTGCTCACGTCTGCCCCCTCTCAAATAAGCCCCCGCTCTCAGGGAAAACTTTCAGTGGAAACTGCGAGTGGAAACACAGAGAGCAAGAACTGCTGCAACCGCAAAAAACTGGGAAATATTCACTTAGACCAGGACATCTTATCTCGCTCGGAACAGGCAAGGAACAACGGCGGTAAATACTGGATAAAAAACTGCGGGTTGGTGCAAAAAGCCAGTAAAGATGGCGACAGTTGCCGTGGAAACCCGGGGAAAACGCCAGGAACGTGTAGAAAATTGAGCTAATTTAGGTAGACATTCTACAGGGAGGGAAAAGGGGAAAATGAAATTGCCAGCCTGCAACTCGCATTTCGGTGGCGTCTTAATGCCATTTTAATTGTGCGGCGAAATAACATTTAAATTACTGCGGCGCCAGCTGAGGAAGCCTCTTTGCTCCTTTGTGCTTTTGCAGACAAGTCGGTTGCTTGGCACAAGGGAGTCCAAAGGGTCCTTAGGAGTTGGGACCTGCAGTTGCAGCTGCAGGACGGGGCAGGGCAGGGCAGGGGGCGTGCCAGCGGAGTTATTACACGAGCTCCGTCTAATGGGCTGTCAGCATGCAAGGCTCAGTCCTCGCTCCTCAGTCCTGGCTCCTTGCTCATTGCTCCTTGCTGCAAGTCAAGTTGACGCCAGGAGTTGCAGCAACTCAAGAACGTCAAGGACAAGGGCTGGAAAAGCCATTTCCCACCGAGAAATATATGTATTCCCTGCTCAACTGCAGCCTCCCGTATTGAATTTATCGAGGAATATCAAGGAGCTTTATACTTTGTCAAACGAAATTAAATCGAGATCGTAAAACCTGTAAATTTAAGGGAAACTAAAGCAATATATTCTTCTTATATATATTGACTAAACTCTGATACTGATATTTTCTTATAGTTTGTGTTATATTAAAGGTTTGAAAACACTTGCATCGAAGGGAAAATGTTCACTAATAGTACTTTGCCTTGCCGTTTTTAGAATTTTAAGTAGCTTTCCTTTGGCTTGTTAATTACCACGAGCTTATTTAATTCTTTCAACTTCAAGAGGTACTATTTTTGAAATAAATGCCACAGGAACACCTCGCCAACCGTTTGGCTTGAAAGGATATTTGCTTAAATCGGTCAAGTGACTCTAATGAAAGCATATAAGAAAATATGTTTAACGACGTTGCAGGCAAAGCCTTAGAAAACGATATGCGCCACTCGAGAGAGCATCCTGTGAGAGGCTCCCCAGCAGGTGTGTGTGTGTAGCGTGTGTGTGTGTGTGTGGGTTACCCACCCAGTGGTGCTGCGGTGGTGCCAAGTTGGGTTGGACTTGGATGGCACTCAGGACTTTGAATGCAAGCCGAGACCGAGAAAGAAGGAGCTTTGCATCTCAGCTCAAGTGGTGTAAACACACACACACACACACACAGACACAGGGGCACACTAACGCCAAAGCAAACACATAAATATTGCAGCATACAAACGGGGGCAGACGACACAAGCACCCAACAAGTCAACTCGCACGAGTGCGGGCTCGTGTTTGTGTCTGTGTTGGTGTTCGTGCGGTGGCAGTGCACCTAGAAAAACTAGGATTTCTTATTATATTATTAACTATATGGAAAGCCCAAAGTTTACTACTAATAAATGGAATTAAAATATCCTTTGGGTACAAAGGAAAAGGGTTCTTTACAATCTCTTCAGCAAATTCTTTGTCAAATTTAAATTTGTTAAGTTAATTCTATTCTAGTAAAAGATGAGACATTTAATATGATTAAATTAAGTATAGAATGCATAGTTTTAAGCCAGTATATTCTGTGTTATTCTCTGTGCAGAAACAAAGCCAAGTAAGGGGGCCATCCCCCCGGTAGGCAGGAAACCAAGACAAATAGCATAATGCCTGTTCTTTCTGTTTGCAGTTCAAACACAGCCGGAGCCGGAGAACCCAGGACCAGCAGCCGGAGCGGCGCTGCAAAAGTGCAACAGCTGCACAGGAAACCGAAGCGAACGGAGCCGAGGCCGCCCAAATCCGAGTCCAGATCCAGCAAAGATCCGAGTCCAAGCCAGAAAGCCAGAATCCGAGACCAGATTCCGGATTCCAACGCTGCTGCGGCGGGAGAATGTGTAGTGCAACACACGGGCGGCAGCTTCAAGTGGCAACTGTGGCAGCAGCGGCGAACACAACCGGATAATAAGTCGTAGTAGATGCGGCCAGCTGCGCCGGCCAGGCATCCCGAATCCGCCAGAGACACCAGTGCCGCACAGGACACGGACACGGATACGAGCAGCATCCGCGCAGCGACAGAGACTGTGGCTAGTGCCAGTGACGTCACGCCAAAGTAGGACACCGCCGCCCATTGCCGACCGTCGCCCCGAACCCCGGTCCGCCCTGCGCATCCGCGTCATGGCCTCCGTACGGCAGAGCAGCCTCCTGCACGCCACCTCCTCCTCCATCCTTTCACTTCCGCTGTCGCTGCCGCTGCCGCTGGTGCTGGTGCTGTCGCTGCACCTGACCGGCGTCTGTGGCGTCATCGACCGCCTGGTGGTGCAGACGTCCTCCGGCCCGGTGCGCGGCCGCTCGGTGACGGTGCAGGGCCGCGAGGTGCACGTCTACACGGGCATCCCGTATGCCAAGCCGCCCGTCGAGGATCTGCGCTTCCGCAAGCCGGTGCCGGCGGAGCCCTGGCACGGCGTCCTGGACGCCACACGCCTCCCCGCCACCTGCGTCCAAGAGCGGTAAGCCTGGCTTCTGAAAATATCCCTCCCTCGATTTCCGGTTTTTGTTTGTTGAAAAGGGGAAATGGTCGTCACTGGCTTAGCGGATTTCAAGGGGGTTACAGGGGGGCTCTAGGGGTGCTGTGCGTTTGACCTAGAAAAGCGAATCGCAGCCCGGCTGCACTGGCAGCTCACTGCTCGCTGTTGACCTAACTGCTGGCAGTGACGTCATGCCGAATGCCGATTCGAAATGCCGGCCAAAACGGAAAAGGCCATTTCGAGCCGTTGCTCTGCATGTTGGCCCTGCCAATTGCAATCGCACTCTGATTGCCTGGCACTGCTTGTGGCTAAAAGGGGCAAATATGGTTGATGACGTGGAGGCATTCGATAAAAGGGAAATGTTTTCCTTCGTCCTGCACGAAGGAACTTCTAGAGGAGTTACACTACATTTTGAGACCTCATTCCCTGCAACTTCCTCCATTAAGTCTCCGATTATAAAGAAAATAACACCGACAAATATTATACTAGAATTTCAACCATTCGTGCTGCGTCCATTTAATCAGACTCGTTTTGGCCGGGTTTGCTTTGGCTCTTCAAATAGAGAACTCAAGTTTTTCCGGAGTAGAAAGCAGAGCACGCCCAAAGGGAAAGTCATCAAAGTGTGTGGCAAAAGGAAATTAGAAAAATATAGTGATAAAGCCGAATGACAGCTGGCAGAGAGGCCGGGGGGAGAAATCGCCTCTCCCTCCCCCTGCGTCTGTGATAAATTACTTTTATGCGAAATGGCAAAGTTAATTTTAATGGACACGAAGCCCAACACACCCAGCCCAGGCGAGAGGTGCCCCATGTGTGTGTTGTGTGCCGGCAAAGGTAACATATCTACGGAGACGAACAGACTAATGCTGGGCTTTGTGCGAATGCGAATGCGTAGGATATCGATTCGACGGGCGATTCAACATTTATAAGGCGGAAAAACTATGTCAAATTGTAGGGGAGAGCGTGTGAGTGTGTTGTGTGTATTGCTGGTGTGTGTGCCAGAGTGAAAGTAAAGCGGGCAAAGCGGAAGAGAGCAAATAAAATAAATAACACAGCTGGTTAGTTCTTCGTAATTGGCATGACCGAATTCCAGATGGGGACAAACAGCCTTTGATTTGCATATGGGTCAGTAACTAATCAAGAACTCTCTCCCCATTCTCTAACCCAGTTACGAGTACTTCCCGGGCTTCTCCGGCGAGGAGATCTGGAACCCCAATACCAATGTGTCCGAGGATTGCCTGTACATCAACGTCTGGGCGCCGGCCAAGGCACGACTGCGCCACGGGCGCGGTGCCAACGGAGCCGAGGTGAGTCAATCATCTAGGTTTAGTTGGTTTGGAAGAGCAAATAGCTCTCGCTGGTCCCAGTCCAGTTTACTAACCCTTTCCGTTTCCGCCCGAACAAATCAGCACTCCAACGGCAAGCAGGCGGACACCGACCACCTCATACACAACGGCAATCCGCAGAACACGACCAACGGCCTACCCGTACTGATCTGGATATATGGAGGTGGCTTCATGACCGGCACGGCCACGCTGGACATTTACAATGCAGACATCATGGCCGCCGTGGGCAACGTGATAGTGGCCTCCTTCCAGTATCGAGTGGGGGCCTTTGGCTTCCTGCACCTGGCGCCGGAGATGCCGTCGGAGTTTGCAGAGGAGGCGCCCGGCAACGTGGGCCTCTGGGATCAAGCCCTGGCCATTCGCTGGCTAAAGGACAATGCCCATGCCTTTGGCGGCAATCCGGAGTGGATGACCCTGTTCGGGGAGTCGGCGGGATCCAGTTCGGTGAACGCGCAGCTCATGTCGCCGGTGACCAGGGGCGTGGTCAAGAGGGGCATGATGCAGTCGGGCACCATGAACGCGCCCTGGAGCCACATGACCTCCGAGAAGGCCGTGGAGATCGGCAAGGCGCTGATCAACGACTGCAACTGCAATGCCTCCATGCTGAAGGTGAGATTCAGATCGGAAAAGTTTAAATATAATCTTGAATCTCTTAATCCTTGATTCCAGACCAATCCCGCTCACGTGATGAGCTGCATGCGATCGGTGGACGCCAAGACCATATCGGTGCAGCAGTGGAACTCGTACTCGGGCATCCTCAGCTTCCCCTCGGCGCCGACCATCGACGGGGCCTTCCTGCCGGCGGATCCCATGACGCTGATGAAGACGGCGGATCTGAAGGAATACGACATCCTGATGGGCAACGTCAGGGATGAGGGTGAGTGGCCAACATCATCACAGGCATCCTCCCATGGCTATCTTCGCCTTGTCCTTTTTCTGGGTCGTCCTTGCAGCCATTGTTGCGCCTCCCCCCTCCTGCTGACGTCAGCGCTAAAGTTTATCCAAAACAAAGTACTACCCATTGCCAATGTTGTTTGCCAAGCTTTTTAGCCCGGCATCCTTCCTCCGCCTTCCTGCCTCCTTGGCGCAGTGAAAACTTTTTTCTGCAGCTCGCAGCTCTCGTCCATTTGAGATTTTATTACTTTTCTGCAACTATACATATATTTATGTACAGCTTTTGTTGTGGCCCGACCCGGCCTGGCTGGCAGACAAAATGCATTTTATTCTTGTCGTTTTGCGGGCTGCACAGGACGGGATTAAGGATGGCAATGGGGACGAGGCTGGGCTTAGCCTGGCTGCCTTCCAGAAATTTCCCCTGCACATCTCGAGCACTCGTAATGCATTCGGTACTTTCCGTTGGCTCGAGTGCTTAATTTTTATGGTTTATTGCATGACACTGGGGGAAGGGGGGTTCCAGCGGTGGTTACATTGTGCTCAGCTTAGTTTTGGTTTTGCTGTCACAGAACTGCACTTTGTGTAATGTTCTGCACTGTAGTTGGCTTTCCGGTTATGGCTTTTGCCTTGCTGCTGCCGAGCGTCACACACAAATGCGTAATTCAGAAAGTTTACATCTGAAATGGGGAGTGCTTCCTGTGAGCACAGTTCTCGGGGATCTAGGTGTTCACGGACTTGGCTAAATCGACTCGCCTGATGAGGTAGGAGGTGCCTCCTGCCCCTTTTTCCCAGCTATAATGAGCTAAAAAATCCGTTGAAGGTATGGATTATAGTTCGACGACTTTCTGCACATGCCATATATTTTTTCGCAACTCCAAGGCACAATTTCCGAATTAAGAATTATATTTCGAGTGTGTCGAGGCAGGAGTCAACGCTCCGGAATCTCTGGAGCCAAAATGTATACAGCAGAGAGATACATAAAGCCGCCGAAACTTGCCAGACTCGCCCACGCAAATTGCGGTGACCCCGGGAAAAATAAGGAAAAACATCCGTGCACAGACACACTCACACACGCACTCGCACACACACTCACACTCACACTCGTGCAGCTACGGCGCTCAGCTGTGCGGGACGGCATCATAAATTATTTAAATATATTTCGCTCAGGTGACAGCGGGGGCGGTGGGCGGCTGCCGGGGAGCAACAGCGAAAGCGAAAGCAAGAAGCGAGCCCTCATTTCGAGGGGCGGAACGGGACGCGTGAGTGGCACACGTGCCGCAGCTATGTACAGCGCAGGGGGTTCCCTTTTGCGGGGGAAGGGGGTGAGGGGGTTGGAAGAACTATTGCCACTCAAAGTCAAGTTAAAGTTCGGCCGCAATAATTTTGTATTAACAGGGCTAACGACAGGAACGGTTTAACCAATTACAGAGCCATAAATTGTAAAACTCCTCATGGTTTATGGCTGTGTTCTAGTGTTTACTTTGTTGGATCCTGGCTCTATATAAGTTAAGGTTTTAGAAACAAAGGATCAATTATAATAATTCTCCTTTATAAGTGTTTATTTTGCTGAATCCTGGCTGGATATAAATTAAAGTTAATATTAGGTTTTAGAAACAAAGTATCAATTATAATAAATCCCCTTTATAACAGTATAAAGTACATCTACATCTACCTAACCCTATCTGGCACGTGATCGCAGGGAGATATTAAATGTAGTGCATCGACGTTAACTATAGCAACACGCTATATATAAGTTCCTGGCGATAATAATACCTTTACAGAGCTAATAATTTTGCTAACCAGTTCGATGGGCATTTTCCCTCAGGCCAAATGAGCGGCTGCTGTTGATTCTCCCATCAGTTGGCCTATATCTCCTAACCCTCTGAGGGCTGTTATTAAAGATTATATTTAACTTGCTGAAAAATTACCTAATATCCTTTTCTTTATCTATACCTTGCATTAAATATGTATGCCTAGTTGGCATTTAAGACATTATCGGTCTTGTGAATTTAATTAACTAACAAATATATTTTTTGTTCATTAAATGGCAATCAGTTTCCCTATATCTCCTAACCCTCTGAGAGCTGTTATTAAAGATTATATTTAACTTGCTGAAACATTGCCTAATACCCTTTTCTTTATCTATACTTTGCATTAAATATGTAAGCCTAGTTGGCATTTAAGACCATATCAGTTTTGAGGTTTTAATTAAGTGAGAAATATATTTTTTGTTCATTAAATGGCATTTCCTTTCCCCCGGGCCAAGATTTCCTGGTGCTGCTGCTGTAGTTTTAAGTACCATTTCTACCAAAGCAACACGCTATGAATAAGTTCCTGGAGATAATAATACCTTTAAATATGTATGCCTAGTTGGCATTTAAGCCAATATCAGTATTGTGAATTTAATTAACTAACAAATATATTTTTTGTTCATTAAATGGCAATCTGTTTGCCTATATCTCATAACCATCAGAGGGCTGTTATTAAAGATTATATTTAACTTGCTGAAAAATTGCCTAATACCTTCTTCTTTATCTATACCTTGCATTAAATATGTAAGCCTAGTTTGCATATCAGACAATATCAGTCTTGTGGTTTTGAATTAAGTGACAAATATATTTTTTGTTCATTAAATGGCATTTCCTTCCCCTGCCCTGGTGCTGCTGCTGTAGATTTAAGTACAATTTCGCCCCCGATTCGTATCCTTCCTGGCATCCTCCGCTGGCTGTTATTCTTCTCAATCTAGTGCGTAACTCTTTGTGTGCATTGTGCTGGCAGCTTTTCCGTGCCAGGCCGTGTAAGTGGCGCACTTGTAACAAATTTTCCGTTTGCGTTTTCCTTTTCTTATTATTTCGCGAGCTGCCGCCACCGCAGGATGCCGTCGGTGGTGGTGGTGCTCGGGTCGATGTGGGTGGCTGGTGGCGGTGCTGGTGCTGTGGGTTTCTCGTATAACAGATTGAAGAATATTCTCGGGGCTTTTGTGCCAGTTCGTGCTTTGGCTCTGGCTTGGCTCTGGCTTTCCTTTCGATTTTCTTGTTGCTGCTTCTGCTGCCGCTGCTGCTGCTGCTGCTGCTGCTTGTGGGCAGTCGCTGTTGTTGCGGCTGTCTTGCCAGGAGCGGAATAAGCCAGCAGACACGTGTGCTTTTCTGCTCACTTTCACTCATTGCTCACAGCTGCTGCTTTCCGCTTTCTCTCTGCTGCGCTCTCTCTCTCTCTCTCTCTCTGTGTGCTTGCTCTCTTTTCTATTTTCTCTTGGCCGAAAAGGTGTGCGTGCATGGCCGCCAGGCAACTGCCACCATTTTCCATGGGCAGCGCGGCAGCACCGTTACTCAGCTGAGCGTGTGTGCGTGTGTGTGTGCTTGTGTGTTTGTGTGTTTGTGAGTTCAAGGTCATCTAGCATTTGCAACAATACGAACACAAATTCAAATACATTACGATGTGCCGCGCACATGAAAGCATCCTTTTTTTCTGTTTGTTTTTGACAAATTCGGTCGCCTTTGTCCTCCTCAGAAGCTATATAGTATATATTATATATATATTATCCCTGTACACTAATGTTTATTCCAAATAAAATATGCAGCTAGTTCAACTAAGTACCCAGGACGGGGTTTCCTTGATGGAAATAATGTTAGGGGTTTGAAATATACGAAACAATACGTTAAAGCCGAAAAACTCACCAGATATCGGTTCTATTTTGACTTAAGAACCATTATTAGTTAAAGTTCCCTCCTCAGACGTTTTTATATTTATAAAAATTAAATTAAAAACAACTTCATATCATAATGAATGCTCTTTAAAGCTGCATTTAAGTACAATAACTCCCAGGAAATCTGAGTTAATGCAGTGATTAACTGAAAGGAAGTGACTTAAGCCGAGATGACGTTATATATTGATCGAATCCTTTAAGTGACTTAATGGCAGATTTTCCTTGGGCGCAGCGTGCAGCCGGGAAGTAGGCAACGAAACTTTTCGGTGCTTAAATAATTCATTTTTGGTGGCAGCTCCTCTCGAGGTTGCATGCTCCTCGGCTAGAGTGTGTGTGTGTTTGGGAGAGTGTGTGTGTTCCGGAGTGTGTGTGTGTCGGGAGTGTGTGTGTGCAAGACAGCTTGTTTGCTCGTTAATTGCTTCGCGTTTCGAGACGGCCAACTTATCGCTGGCTCCGCAGTCGTAGTCGTAGTCGTAGTAGCAGTCCCCCCAGTCCCCAGCGGGGCCGACATTCGAGGGGGCAGAGGCAGGGGCTGGGGCAGCCGCTGCTAACTCAATTATACACTCATTAAAACCGTATTTACATTCCGCTGATGTGTGTGCGAGGCAGTGAGTTTCCCGCAAAAAAGCACAGAGAATTTGTGGCCACAGAGTGTGTGTGTTTTTGGCAATTTAATTAAAAGCGTATACGCGACTCTCAGTTATAGTTGAAAAGCACAAGGTCTTTCTAGCATTCAAAAGGAAATATTGATATTTTTATGTATATTTTTATACATACTCTTATTTTATATATGAAGAGGATTACTATTTTGTTGAATAGTAATTTATACCATCATGAAAAATGAGAACATGTTTTGTACATAATTTAGTTTTAAGATGTTTCCCAAATCAAGTCCTTAGACATATGAAGTTATTCGAACTTGAATTTCCGGCTCTTAAATGCTTCTTGAAAAACCTTTAAGGTAACCAATGCTGGAAGTGCAATTCTGTGCCATTTCTCAGGGGGAAATACACATCGACTTTGGCAAACGACAGTTTCAAGCAGCCTTTTCAAGATGTTTGCAATTCAAGTCAGAGCTCCTCGTGCCTGGCTTTGCATAAGGTTTTGACCTTAATGGAATCGAAGCAAACATAAACACGGAGGGCCGGCAGGATGGATTTGAATTGGCAATGGGTTGCACGTGCCTCACACACACACATTACACAGATACGCTCGACAATGTCCTGATGTAGCCGATGTGAGTGTGGCTGCTGTGTTGGTTGTGTTGTCGTCGCTCATAGGCAGCAATTATGGTTCGTTAGTGTGGCCCGTATTTGAAGTGTGCGACAAAGACAAAAGCCCGAGAACAACAACTGGGCTAACAACAAGTGCCATAAAAATTAAGTTAATAAAAGGCAACGACGACGAGCCGCTTTGTTCGCTCGTCCTGCTCGTTGTACCCTTTACTGAAGGGGTATAGAGGTATATTGTCTTCCGATATACATATAAGCTTTTTAGAAAAGGATATTCTCTGGATATACTCCTTATTTGTATTTCTGTTCTCACTTTGCCTAAGATTGAAGGAGAGTTTTAAATAGTTAAATAGCTGGGAAGTAGGTAGTAGGTATTTTAAGTTCACTCCTTGAATTCTGTTTATTCTACTTTGCACTCTCTCACTTACTTCTCCCCGGCTTGTGATTGCTGTTGCTGCTGGGTCCTGGGCTCCTTGCTTTCTGGGGTTAATGCCGAGCGCGGTGTCCTTGGCACGGCCCACCACTGCGAGGCGGCATCTTGAAGCACCGTCTGTAGTGGTAATTGTTTTTTCAATCCCCATCCTCCATCGCATTGTTGTGGCCTGACCTCGCACTGGTTAAGGGATCTCTCACCCGCTCCTCCTGTTTCCTTCCACTCTGTTTGCAGGCACTTACTTCTTGCTGTACGATTTCATCGACTACTTCGATAAGGACGATGCAACGGCCCTGCCGCGGGACAAGTACCTGGAGATTATGAACAACATTTTTGGCAAGGCAACGCAGGCGGAGCGCGAGGCCATCATTTTCCAGGTAAGCAAACAGACTGGCTAACTGCATCCGACATCCCCTAAGATACTGCTTCCATAACTGCCTCATTCCGTAATCCTTAGTCCCGTAAAATGCATTCCTGCAACATGCATCTACCCCGTGTCACTGGCAGACTTGCAGCGTGATCCAAACACGTTAAATGAACGTCAGCGGCGACGGCCGGCTGATTGAAATGCATTTAGTGGCTTTATTCATTTACCGTGTCCTGTCGCTAGCAAATTTCATTTTGCAACGCCAGGCGGCTCTCTGCGTCATCCGTGGCTGTGCATTTGACAGCCGAGTCGGGATTAGTGGGTCCTGGGAGACTCCGACACGTCCAACCGAAACTGGTTGAACGGAAATTGGTCTAACTGACAGCTAACTTCATTCCACGATTGAGGCCGGAAAGCAGGCCCAGGGAGTTGGCCATAATTTCCAAGAGGAATTTCAAAAAACAAAACTCTAACTGCATTTGAATCCGCTGCAGTTTAAAGCAAAAGTCATACAAAATAATATATAAAATGATCTTAAAATGTTGCGATATATTAACCTGATTCTCTGGGAGATCAAGTATCCTTGCAGCATGTTTTAATGACAATTATCCCCCCACTTTTGCAGCACACCAGCAGTTAGCCAGTTGAATCCGCTGCAGTTTAAAGCACAAGTTATACAAAATGTTATATAAACTGATCTTAAAATGTTCCGATATATAAGCCTGATTCTCTGAGAGATCAAGCATGTTTTAATGACAACTATTTCCCCTTTTTCGCAGTACACCATCAGTTAGCCAGTTGAATCCGCTGCAGTTTAAAGCAAAAGTCATACAAAATAATATATAAAATGATCTTAAAATGTTCCCATATATAAGCCTGATTCTCTGAGAGATCTAGTATCCTTGCAGCATGTTTTAATTACTACTTTTCCCCCCCTTTTGCAGTACACCAGCTGGGAGGGCAATCCGGGCTACCAGAACCAACAGCAGATTGGGCGCGCCGTGGGCGACCACTTCTTCACCTGCCCCACCAACGAGTACGCCCAGGCTCTGGCGGAGCGAGGTGCCTCCGTGCACTACTACTACTTCACTCACGTGAGTACTCACTGTACCGACTGATTGCGGGGCCATTAAATATTTCTCAGCCTTTGACACGTAAGATGGCGTTGAAGCGCGTGCGTCCGATCGAAATGCGGTCAAATGGGGCGCGAGTGGCGCAGCGCCGTGGAATAAAATCCACTTGGAGGCGACGGCCACGCAGGCAACTGCAATTTGTTTGTCATTAAAATTGCACACAAGGCTAATGGCGGACAGCAGTCCGGCTCAGTGGCAAAGTGGATACCTGTCGCAGATATTCGTACACTGGGGAAATGGCTTCAGACTTGCAGAAAAGTATTCCCATAAAAACCGAGCGATCTAATGCAGTTTCATTTCAAAGGAACCCCCTTGAATTTCGGAAAATCATGCTATATATATATATCCTTTCATCCTATTTGAAAGACTCAGAACCTCATTATTTCCCGTGCACTGTGGCTGCATCATCAGAGAGAGCAGAGCAGCCGTGGCTGCGGAAAATGTCAACGCGACTGTGTAAGCCTTAATAATTAATGTTGGCCTGATGGCGGGGCGTTGCCAAAGTCCCCCAGCTTGGGGGAGAGGAGCAGAGAGCTCCGGGCTAATCTGCAGAACTGAAAGTGAAAGTGAAAGTTTTTTAACCAGAATGAGGTCAGGAGCGGGCCTCAGTGGAAAGCCTTTGGTTGAGAATGGCTCAAACATGGAGAACGCTCGGTGTTATTTCATTGTATGTAATTATTCAGATAGGAAAAGTTCACCGGGGGGCGAAATCTTTAAGTGAAGGTTAAAGTTGAGATACTTAGGTCTCGAAGGTTAATTACTTCGGAGGTGTTCAGGCTGACGTAACTTCCTTGGTTCCCCTTAACCTTTCGATTAATGGTTTACTTACTACCAGATAGAGTAGTCAGTTTTCACTTATATATTGAGTAGAAGATTAATTTGGTTTAGAAACAATAACCTATCCACTTTTCCGGTGATGTGTATGAGCTGTGGTAATTGCCCAATTAATCAATCAATCCTTGCTGGTTATATCTCGATCCGTAAACAAGTAGTATAGTAGGATTCGGCGTGACTGTGATGATTGAAAAATCACTGCCAAGTTATGACATCTGGCCAGTCCCTTGTCAGCTGCAATTTCTCTTGGCCTGTCTGGATTTTTCAATTAATCAAGCAATTTGCTGAAGACAGCCCGAATGCGTGCAATCCACTTGATTGGACTTCATAATGTCACACCTATAAGGCAGGGGTCGCAGTGCCACTAGCAGGAGTAGGAGCAGGAGTAGGAGCAGGAGCAGGAGCAGGAGCAGGAGCAAGAGCAGGAGCAGTCTCCATTGTCGTTGTCGCAGTTGTCGCTGCGTTGTTGAGCTCTCGGGCAACCTTGGCCGCCATAATTATGGTAACCAAAAGTTTCACGCAACACACGCCCACCGGCTAGGGGAAGAACCCTCGCCCAGACACACGCACACGCACACACACCAACACACGCCCGAAGGACCCCTCGTTGGGCGCCAATTAAACTACACGCACAAGCTCAGGAGGTTGCTCCGGGCAGACACAACCACTACACACAACTACACACAACTGCGGGGGGACAGGACCGACAATCGCTACTGGATCACGACCCAGAGGCAGGGGCAGCGGGAGGAGCAGGGAGCAGGGAAGCGGCGTCGACTAATGAAACTTCAATTTACGAGGTCACGGCCCGCATGCCCTGCACGTGTGGGGCATAATTTCAGTCAGTTATTTGTTTAAACGACTTTGGCTGCGGTGCCTGCTGCCGCCGATTGATATCGGCCCAGTTGCGGGCCCAGTTGGATCGGCCTAATGATTAACAAATACGCAGCTCGCACATTGCGTATATGGGGACTGTATGGTATTGATTTTCTGGCGCCGGCTTCGATTCCTTGAATACATACATGCTAATAGCAGTGAATCGCAGTCGATATCGACTGAGGATAAGTGGTAATTTGGCCGACCGAATCACTGCAGGAGTTAACTCATTATGACGCATAGGCAGCACTCACTGAGTGAGAGATATAAGACTTTTTAAGAGCTTATTAGTTGCAGGTAGTGTAAAAAGAAATCTCTCTACTAGCTCTACTAGATCCGATCCTCTCAAGCGGGCTTAATGACTTCCATTACTACTAGCAGAGTGAGAAATATAAGACTTTTTAAGAGCTTATTAGTTGCGGATAGTGTAAAAAGAAATCTCTCTAATAGTTCTTCCAGATCTGATCCTTCCAAGCGGGCTTAATAATTACTCATACGCAGCGTGGACCGTAATATGCTCTTTACATGTGATTTACGGTCAATATCTGCCCCTGTTTGTAGTGATAATAAAGCGTTTACCGCCGAGTCGTTGCTCTTTCCGATTGATTGCGCAATATGCAAACTTGGTGCGTATGGGCTGCATTATTTATACCAAATCGCCCGTTAATAATCCAAGGACCCGGCAGCAGTTGACAGGACGAAGCTGCTGGCTGGGGTCGGGCTGCCTCCCCCGAATGGAAATGAAAGCAAATGAAATTAGTTTTAATTACAGCCGTCAAGTTGCAGCAACAGAACTCGTAACTCACTTAGCCCATAAACGGGGCCGCGACGGGGCGACAGAGCATGGCAAATGGGGTCGCCAGCTGCTAAAGTGCCTGCCAGATTGTCTATCTGCTTGGCTGCCAGTGGCCACATGCTTGACTGACCAGCCTGCCCACTTTCCACGCCTTCCCTGCTGAATCCTGAATCCAGCTCCAGCTCCAGCTCCAGCTCCTGTTTCTATTTCATTCTGCCGTCCTCCGCTGACTACTGCAGCGTGCAACGTGCCTGGCACTTAAATAAGTTTTCCTGCTCCACTGGCCCCGGCCCTACTCCCCTGTAGCTTCACGCCACTCGACTCGACTCGACTGGACTCGACCGTGGCGTTTCTCATTATGACCTCCGAGTCCAAGTTTCCTGGCGTTTGCAATTTTGCGCTTAAATCAAAAAAGTTTAGTTCCCTGCTAGGACTGCGTACAATTTTTCATTATTTGCACGAAAAGGCGCAGGGACTGCAGGACTTTTATTGGTATGTGTTCGTGCTGCCCGACAGCCAACGGCGGCCAAGTCGCATAAATTTCCAACAGCCTGTGGCAGGAGCGGGAACAGCGGCCCCGCATTACCAGAATTACCCTTGGCATATCCCGGACACTATTCATTATGCGACTTGGCACTTGCCTGCCAGCTTGCCAGCTTGCCAGCTTGCCGGCCTGTCAAGGTGCAGCTCAAGCAGAGCCGACCGGCCCGACCCGACTGTGGCCAACTCAAGTTGAATGGTTAAGTGGTCAGCCCCTGCCTTTGGGCCTGGACTTCAGCCCGGCTTTTGGCCAGCCAGGATCGCGTTAGTGGGCTCTCCCTTCGCTTTGCATGAGATTGCATTTTACAAGGGTGATTGCCTAATTAGCATTTGCGTTGCAGATACTCCTTGGGTCAAAAAGAATACATATATCAAGAGAAAGCAGGGAACAGAAAGGAGTAAGGAGTAAGGCTTTAATTTACCCCAAGAGCAAGCTAAAACTACTTAAGAAGTATCAGTTTTAAGAAACCAACAGAAGCAGGTGTAAAAGGGAACTTGTTACATTAGAAAAGTACAAATTTCTCTTAGAGAGTGAAGTTTCCTCAACTTAAAGTACAACCTACATTACAGGATCTGTTTTTAAATGAGAAATATATAACTTAAAGTACAACCCACATTACAGTACAACTTACATTACAGGACCTGTTTTTAAATGAGAAATATTTAAGATTTCAGCCCTCATATTCTGCTTTAAATAAAATCAAGATTTCAGCCCCCATAGTCTGCTTTAAATAAAAACAACTCTCCCGCCTACCCCATTCTCGCCTCGTCCCACTGGACGTATACGCAATATCGCGTATACGCAGTGCACGTACTTTTCCTGGGAGAAACTACACGAAATTCCGCAGACCCTCGAATGCAGCTGCAGTCGGCGTGCCAAGAGCCTGGCAGATACGTGAAAACGGCAGCATTTACTGCCGCCGCCTCCTGTCAAGGGCGACAGAGGCTGCCGACGAGGCATTTACTTATTTATTCATTCGTTTTCCTCCGCCGCTCCGCCGCTCCAGAGCGCGGCATGCTGCGACAATATTTACAATTTACAGGGAGCGCCAGCCAGCCAGCCAGCCAGCGAGCAGCGAGCAGTCGCGGGCAAAATCAAATAAATAAATAAGAAGGGTAGATGTTTATCTGCATAATTCCTGGCCGGGTTTACGATACTGTTCCCTGCCCGTTCTCATTTCCCCCCTCTTTTCTGGTTGCCTTTGCAGCGCACGAGCACCTCGCTGTGGGGCGAGTGGATGGGCGTGCTGCACGGCGACGAGATTGAGTACTTCTTCGGCCAGCCGCTGAACAACTCCCTGCAGTACCGCCCCGTGGAGCGGGAGCTCGGCAAGCGGATGCTCAGCGCGGTCATCGAGTTCGCCAAGACGGGGTGAGTACAGAGAGCTTTTCACCTCGCTTATGGCAGCCTTAGCTAAGTTATCCACCAGCTTGCCATAAAAAAGCTCCAGCTTGGAATCAAAGAATAATATTCTCGACTTTAAATTAATTAATTCTATATCTTAACAGCAACCCCGCCCAGGACGGCGAGGAGTGGCCCAACTTCTCCAAGGAGGACCCCGTCTACTACATTTTCAGCACGGACGACAAGATCGAGAAACTGGCCCGCGGCCCCCTGGCCGCCCGCTGCTCCTTCTGGAACGACTACTTGCCGAAAGTCAGGAGTTGGGCAGGTGAGTGATATATATATGATACAGGTGGCATATATACCTGACACACTCCGCTCCAGACGTGAATGAAGTACAGTCATCGCGGTCTGTGCCCTGTGTTCTTTTTGTAGCCAAGTATTGCGTTGTGTCGTTTTCGTTTGCGAGTAAGTTTGGCATGCAATTAACATAAATTTCGTATTCGCTACGATATATCGTAAAAGTGGCATTAAGCCCGCTAATGGCTGTCGGCATCATCCGCACCAGCCACACCTCTCAAGACGAGCTGGGAGCTGGGAGCTGGCTGCCTCCGGCTGGTCAAGCGAAACATATGCCGCCGGAGTGGATTATTCACTCGGTGATAAGCGGGCCAGACTATTACCAGACTTTCATCCCAGCGGGACAAAGAACAGGTGTCAATCGATAAGCTGAATGCAACACTTACAGCTACAGTGATTGATGGCTGCACAGAAATAAATTTAGCCAGCAAACTTCGTATAAATGTAAAGCCGTTTTTAAAGATCTTCAGAAATTATTAGTAAACTTAAACATTTTAGGAGATCTAGGAGAAAGGCGCTTTACTCTAAAGACAGGGTCCATAGTTTTATTTTAAATTCAAAACCTTGCAAACCATAGATAAGAAACTTATTTAACATTAAATTACTTCTAATGTAGATCAAGCTTCCTCCTTGTTTTTCTCTCTGTAAGAAAAAGAGTAACAGGCTTTCAGTTCCTTTTGGTGACTCAGACTGACGCGCTTATTTCGGTGAAAGATTTTATAGTTATGCTTTTTAATTTATTTCTCTTAAGCGTAGCCGCCGTCCGCCGGCCTTATTTATGGCTCTGTCAGCTTTTCAGAACGTGAGCATCAATCAGGGAAATGAGTTGCGAGGCAGATCGGACGACTGACCGAGAGAGAAATGTAAATATGCCAGTGCCATATGCCATATGCTATATGCTACTCACATATAGACCCTACCCGAAACTGGCCCTGACAATGATCAATGACGAACTGACGACTCTAGGTATATGGCTTAAAGTGCGAGTTGGTGGGCGGCGCGGCTTTATATGTTTGCACTTAAAATGGCCAAGATGCGGGGCCATTAAGGCGAGTGGCCAAGTTTATGGGCTTTTGGGTGAAAGATCACCATCAGCATCGAGCCGCGCCAGAAAGTCTGGTCGGCTGGCGGCCGATGAGTGGCTCAAAAGAAAATTACTGTCTCGCAAATTAATAAAAACCTAATTTATGCTAATTAGCCATGTTGGAGTGGTGGCTGTTGTAGCCGCTAATTTTGGCTTTACATAAATGCGATTGATCCGCGAGCGAGCGGGTATGCAAATGAGGCGGGGGAACGAACTGGGAGCTGGGAGCTGGGACCTCTCACTGCAGATATATGTGTCCCCCGATCGATCATCCGCCGGCTCTGGGACATGACGAGCTCCACTTTTGATCTGGCTAAGGTAAAAGTCGCCACTTAGCACCGATCCCCCTTAGATCCCAGCTCGAAAGTCAAACCCAAAGCCAAGGCTTCAACCGGTTCTGGCTGCGGCAAATTAATTAATTTGCATTTGTATATGTAGCGGTCCGTTCTTTATGGCCAGCAGCGCTTGCCAACAAAGCTTCCCATTCGGCTTAATGGCCATTTAAATTTCACCGCAGATCTAGTTTGCATTAATCCCAAACAATGGGAACTGGAACTGGATCTGCTCGCCCTATCCTGCAGCTCCACCAGACACGCTGGCACCGCCGGACCGCCGGACCGCTTCGCGAAATGTCACCGGCCGCGATAAATAAGCGCTGGCCGTGTCATAACTCAGGCGCACGCGTGCACGGATCGAACGGATCGAAGATACTATATCCACGTATATTGTATGGCGGCGGCTATGGCCTTTTCTCTTTTTTTGCCTCGCTTCGTTTCGCTAACTTGGCTCTGAGCGACACGTGTTTCAAATGTCCGCTCAGTCCGTGCTCGGTTTGTGTGTGGTTTTGTTGCGGCCTGTGCCAATTTATTTCTTCATTATCCGAGCGTATAATCTATGGTTTGGTCAGCCTTTTAAATTCAAATTAGCAGAAATTAAATTCACGCGACAGAGAGGGGGCACACGGCTACAAAATATTGATATTCACAGATTGGTTTGGCCAAAGAGAGAAATATGATTGGAAGTTTAGTGGGGTTAAGAAATATAATATCAAATATAATTAAAGTTTTTTTTTCTAAACATTGTTTCTTGTTTCATTTTATATTTTTGTTAATATTTTTTCCTGTGCACCAAAATGGCTTAAGAAATATGAACAATTCGGCTATTATACGCAATTTATTGCCCAGCTTGCTGGAGATTGATTTCGAAATTGATTTGCTTCGCCGTGCCTTATTGCCTTGATTGCTTCGCTTCGCTTTGCTTTGCTTTGCTTTGCTTGGTGTTGATTTTGAGTAATTTTGCACACTTGCACTTCTCTGGGGGGTTAATAAATACATAAAGAAGTCTAGTGAGCCGTTGAGCAGGTTATCCCTGTGCCGGCCGGCTTTCTGGGCCGGGATCTGGGCCCAGTTGGGCGTGTGTTGAAACCCGATAGCTGGCCGGGCCATTTGAAGTTTGTGTCTTGCCTGGGTTTTTGTGGCCAAACAACTTTCGAATGAATTAGCACACGCATTCGACTGAACCTTTGTTTGCATTAATGTAAAAAAGATGCTATGACAATGCAAAGCAGGTCGTTCTGTGGGAGTTTTTTCGGCCAAAGGTAAGTTCGCGTGAAATACTCCCTACCGTTTTCAAAGCACCGAAACTCGCACAAATCAAATGCTTCCTTTTTTCAAGTGTATATAGTTTATTATCATTTGGCAGAGCAGTAGAGCAAAGTATACAGCTTGATCCTCTGAGAGGGACAGCCAAATTTCAAGTACCGCCCACATACATGACAATCCATTAAAGATCTAACCAAATTTTTCTATATAGAACCGCTTTAAACTCTCCCCTCTCCTCTCTTCCCCCCAGGCACTGGCTGCGACGGCGACTCGGGAAGCGCTTCCATATCCCCCCGGCTGCAGCTGCTGGGCCTCGCCGCCCTGCTCTACATCTGCGCCGCGCTGCGAACCAAAGGGGTTTTCTAAAAGAAGACCACACCCGGCAGTAACCGACACACACCACACTGGAACACACCACAGCCACACCGGAAACACAACCACAGCCACACCCACATCCACACCCACACCCACACCCAGCCACAGCCACAAACACACACACACTTAAAGTTAGAACACGTATATATTAATAAAATGTAGCAGGCGGAGGGGAAGCCGAGATTTTTACGTAGGCGCAGACAGGACCGAGTAGAGCAGGAGATTTGTTTACGGAACTTAGTAGGATCGGTAGAGCAAGCCGACGGCGATTGCTGAACATTTGTAAATTGAACTTAGAGCTCTACGCACCCAAGGAGTCACTGGTCGGCAGAGCGGCAGAGTGAATCCTGCCCAGCGCGGCCGGACTTCCGTCTCCAGAGACCACGACCACTGTAGCCCCAGGCCGGGAGCCATAGGCCAGGCCCAAACCAAATTGTTTTGTGTAGCACAATGCTAAATTGCTTAATTTGAGTGAAATTGAAACGGAAACGGAAATAAGCGGCATTTTTGATAATTAACGAGTACAGCGAGGGATGCGCAGCAACAGTTTGTTTGTTGTTTGTCATGATGCCTCCGCGGCAGCCAAAGGAACAAAGTTTAAGGATACGCTTAACGAGCGACAGACACAGATACTTTTTGCCACGCCCACATTCTTGAGCGACCTTTGAGCGCATTTAATCGCACAATTTTAGCCTTCAGTTTGGAAAGGTCCTTGTTGCCTAACGATATTTGGCCAAATTGCATTGGTTTCATACTTAGGTTGAGGGTTCGTTTGATTTCGATTTACTTTCCCAAGGAATACAACACGCTAGAGGAAGATCAAGATTCTTATGAGCAAACCCAAATGGACATTTTTGGCAGATCCACATTGTATTGTACAAAAGTTGGCATTGGTTTATTAGAAAAGAAGTTTAAAACAAAACAATTGGATTAATGAAAGCGGCCCCAGAGTCTGGCACAACCCAAAACCAATTTTTTCGCAGCGAACAAAGTTGAGGAGATCGATCGGAAAATCGGAAAATGATGTTTAGGCATAGTTTTGGGGCGGGGACGAGGACGATATTTATAATGCAAAACATATCAGTATATTATACATACAAACAAATATATATATACAGATTATTGTATTTGTACTAAACGTTTTACAAATTGGCTTAGTGAGACCTAGGACGGGAGGCGGAGGAAATGATTTGAATACTGAATTCTGAATAATGGTAATTAGAAATTTTATACACATAGCGAAATTGGATCAATGATTAAACACAAAGCGTATTGTATAATGAAAACATATATGTACTTGGTATGTCTATATCTATAAATAAATATTGTTCAAAACGTAAATCCAAAAAATGAAAAATGAAAAAGAAAAATGAAAAAAGAAAATCGAATAATGAATAATGAAAGATCATTGTCAAACCCTAGAGTTCAGTGTGTGTCGCAGACTAAATGAGAGCTAATGAGTAATGAGTAATCTGTAATCGTAATTGTAATCTGTAATCGTAATCGTAATCGTAATCTGTAATCGTATTAAAGGCATATCAATATGTATTAACTATGGAAATCGAAAACCTTTCGAAATTTACTAAGGTAAGCCACACTGATATTAAGTAAGATATTTTTATCAACAATTATTATAATACCACACACTATCTGATAATACATAGATCCAGCAAGTATTAGACTTATGAAGAACAACAACAACATTAACTGTTTGCTAACATTTAAACGTTTTAAACCCAACCAATAAAATCCAGAGATAATAAAACAAAATAAAAATAAAAACCCAAAAACCGAACGAAGTCCGAAAACAAAACGATTATTGTATTGTATTAGGTATGAACTGTGGTCCCCGAGACCTACTGAGCGATGTTCGCTTTCAACTGTAGCATTAATGTAGGAATTAATGTGAATCTCTAGCCAGATGACGAGTGTATTCGATTCTGTTATAGTCGATACTACCCGTACTCGTACTCGTACACGTACACGTACTCAGCACACACACCAATGCAAGCAACGATAGCAAGCCACTCTCACGTAGACTCTCCCAGTACTGCACCGCGATTAACGATTAACGATTAACGATATACTCCACAATTGAAGCGAGTCCGAGGTCCGAGGGAAGGACGACAGATCCGCAAGGCATTCCTAAGTTACCAATTACTTTAAATACTTCTAAAGCAAGAGGACAAGCAAGAGCAAACTAATAAATCGAAGCAAATAATGACACACTGCATCGTGCAAATAATAACTTAACAAATGGATTTTTTAAGTATATGTGGAACATTTATATTTTTATACCAAGAAGCAAGAAGCGAAATGAAATGAAAACAAAACAAATGAAAACAAAACGAAAACGAAAACCGAAATTGCATTAAACGGGGAAGATATTAACAAACGATGAATAACTTTAACATTTTTTACTAAGCCATTGTCTAAAGCCGTGGGACACTACACGAGCCAGTGCGAGACGAACTCCAAGATAACTAGCTTTAATCCCTTCCCCCTATCCCTATGATTGCACCACGTTCGCCTCTTAAACTAAAACTGATACCTAAAAAAATAAAGATAAATGAAGTAAAGTAAAGTAACCGATTCCAAGACTAGACTTTGGTAGTTATCCTGTAATTCTGTAGAGACGAGTGCGCCCAAGCGAGTGCTGCCCAAGCCTCCCACGCCGTGGCACGCCCACCTGGCCGCCCTCCAAGGTCGGGTGGAGCAGAGTCCGGGGATGGCCAGGACAGGATTGGCTCTGGGCCCACTCACCAAGAGCATAGAGTTAATATACATATACATATACATATACATATAGAGAGCGGGAAGAGAGGAGAATAAGAACAAATAAGAACGAATCGAAATCGAATACATGAATTTAGAGTGTATTATGCCTTCTGCCTTCGACAAGACAAAGAGGAGTGAAATGTGTGACGAGCGTACTCATTCTACTACGACTTTGTTGTCACTTGTCACTTGATATATATTTGATGTATGCATTTCCCATTGTTTTCGTCTCACCCGAAATTAGGAATATTTTTTGTCATTTTGCATGGTTTTCGGCTCAAGCCAAAGAATTGACAATATAATATTTCGCCTTAGAAGCAAAAGAGCAAACGAATGAAAGACAAATTCCAAGTGTTATGCTTATAGATCTAAATTTTTATACATGGACATGGACATGGACACTTCGTCGTCTCATTTTTTGTGGTGAACGTGCACACTACTCGCTACTCGTATGATTTGAATAGATTAAAGCTTTCGTTGCGGTTCTTCCAAGTCATCCTTAAAGTATATACACACACGATCCGTCGGATCGAACACACAGCCAGACACACTCAGACACACCCCCTCTCACTCAGTGTGCTTTTGCTGTAGTAGTCTGCCAATTGTAAAAGAATTTATATATAAACGAAACGGAAACGGAAACACACATATTCTAATCTATGATAATAAAGAAAGCATGCTGATTCCACGCACACACGCACACTCACGCACACGCACACCTTACACCACACTTCATAGAAGGACGAAGTAGGAATAGGAAATCCTTAGTCGGTTTGTGTTTGTGTTTCGTGTAAGCAGCAAACAGAAATATTAATAGTGGAGAAACCTAGTTCAAGTTTTTGTTTATTGTGTATTAAGGACAAGTTAAAATTATATCAGCTACGACATCTGATAATAAAAGGGGATAATTAGGTGGTAGACAAAGCTCTTTGTACAATGTAATAAATATGTTGATTGCTACACAATACAGTACGAATTACCACACACTCAGTCACGCCCACACACAGAATCTAACTCTGAATCTGACACTGAATCTGACACTGAATCTGATACTGAATCTGAATCTGAGGAATAATAATATGTATTACGATAAACCAGGCACAGAAATGCATTTGAAACCAAACCGATTCTCACATTTAGCATTAAAGACCAGCGATGGGAGGAGGATGAAAACGAGAACCGTAGATGGAGTTTAGTAAATTAAATACAGAGTCTTTTATGTATAAAAATCAAATACATATCAATATATGGCCTATTGTTTATTTAGTTTAATTATATATTATGGAAAGCACACTCGAAGCAGCAGGTGTGCAGTAAGGCTCTGATTTATGACTTTTTAAGTAGGCAATTTGTATAAATTAAGCAGCAAGCACACACAATACAAGCAGAAACCAACAAGAAAAGCAAAAACAAAGCAAAAAACATAACGATAAATAATAAAAAACCAAACAGAGAACGGAAAACAAAACAAATTGTGGTTAAATATGTGTTCTTACTTGTTAGTGGTAATAAAACAAAGGTAAAAAGATGAAACTGTAATTATAACTGTTAGCTTTTAATCATGCCAAGCATTTTGCGTTGATTTCCCGTCTTATCAGTTGGACTTATCGGTTTGATAACACACGGATTAGCTTAAATTGCAAGTTGTAGTTGCTCCACACACCCACTTACACACACACCCACTCACACACAGATACACACAGAGACAGAGCCCGTTTGAGTTATATGTGTAATGGCTAGCAAAAACTACTTAATGGCAAACAAACACTCTCGCAAGGCATCACTCTGCCGATGCAAATAATGTTAAAAGGTAGCTAAAAATAACGAATAAGACAACTTTTGGTCGCGCAAAAGAGCAAAAGTCAAGAGCAGATCGAAAATTAATAAATCGAGGCTCATAAAATGGACACAGACATAGACATAGACATAGACATAGACATAGAGACACACTCTACACACACAATGGCAGCTCCGAGTCCTCATCTTCGGTTCGAAATTTAAATATGTATCGTTTGATGGCGACGCTTTAGTGTTCAGCAAAAGATAGCAAACCCATAACAAAAATATGAAAGCAGCATTCTATTAAATATATATCCGAGACGATGTTTATTTGTGTGTCAATAACGGAACGCTGTTAACGTTTAAATTATATTTAAAACATATTATTGTCGCAGAACTTACTTTAAATTCAAGGATGCAAACGAGCAGAACGAGCAAACTTGCGCCGACAACGGATAACATATGCAAAATATAATTGCTGTTTTAAGATATTAACTATATATAAATATATATATATACAGACATACATCTAGATTGAAAAATTGAAAAATTGAAAAATATGACATGAGCATACAAAATGTAGGGATCATTTTACTGAATATATATATAATATACATACTGTACTACATATAATCGAAAGCAAACCAAAATTCTGCTAAAACCAACCAAAACCAGACACAATTAAATGCTAAATGTAATACGATTACTAACACTCCCGAGAGCGAGAGGCAGTAATGTGTAAACAATTGAGACCCGCATTGGAGCAGCATAAAGAATAACAAACATTTAAGTGAAATTATATTACGAAATATATTGTATATCGATACAAGATGGATACAAGTAAAATACAAATAAAACTCATGTATCATGTACTAAACAAACCCGAGTCGCCTTTATTTTCCGCCCAGCTGTCAGTCTCGTCTGTCGGTCATTTGTCACTTGTCATTGGCCAAATGCTTAGCCAACTCAGTATTTCCAGTAAGTCATCTCATCGGTTTCAGGAAGAGCCCCTCGACTTAGCGGCTGCTAATTACAAGTCACTTTGCATTTACATCGAATCAATAAAAACTGAAATGATCAACACCAAATAAACTCGCATATTTACGGCTGACTAAGCCCAAGTGCAGAAAACTTAATTTATGATGCATATAAATCCGCAATTATGCCGCCGTCGCCGCTTCCGCATGCCGACTGCAGGCCGGCCAGGCCGAAATATGTAAATTAATCACGGCAAATTAAAACGGAAGGTGCCCATAAGTGCTCGCATTAACCATGGTTATGACCCTCTCCCCCCTCCCTAGTTGCGAGCCAGCATTTGTCAATTTGTCCGGGGTTCTGGGCTGGCTTAAATAGCCGCCATTTCGCGCCCGTAATAAAACTTGGGTCGCAGCCCCGACCTAAGACTAGGCTTTGGGCTGGGAGGTAAAATTTCTAACTGGTCTTAGGGGTTTTCACCGAATTTTGTATGCTTTATACTACTTACTTTATATATACTTTATATTCCTGAACTTTAGCTCTGGGGATTTACCTTCTTATATTTTCTTTTTATTTCAATTTAAATTATATAAAAATTTATCAAATGAAGTCATTCCAAAACTCATTTATTTTATATTGATTTATTTACTTTATCATCACTGAGACTTGCTTATCACAGTTGTGGCTTGGGCTTCTTACTGTTCAATTTAAAGTGGAATTAGACTGAAATCATGGTAGAAAGGGTGAACTTTCCACCTGGTCTTAGGGGTTTACACCGAATTTTGTATACTTTATAATATCATTCCTGCTAGCATTTAGCTAAGATGGTTCTCTGGGGATTTACCTCCTTATATCTTCCTTTTATTTCAATTTAAGTGATATAAATACTTATAAAATGAAGTCATTCTAAAGCTCTCTCATTTTATATTGATTTATATACTGTATCATCACTGAGACTTGCTTATCACAGTTGTAGCGTGTTCAGTTTAAACTGGAATTATGCTGAATTCTTGGTAGGAAAGGGTATTAAGTTAAGAGGAGGCCTGGCCGTTAGGGGTCGGCGCCCAGAGGGAGGTTGGCGGCATTTTAAAGCGCCAGACGAGTACTCTGTAAATGCAAATTAGCACTGCAGTCGGGGGGCACTTTATTCGAGTATTCGAGTACATAGTCATTAAGTTGCTTAGAGCCGGCACACTCGTCGTATCTAATAAAGTTTATGTTGTTCTGTGTCTTCTCTTGCAGCATTTGCGCAGCAGATAACCCACGTGGCCACCGCAACGTTCGTCTACCTGAAGACCTGGCTAATTAAAGGCTAAAGGCCACTCTTAATAACCTTTAGTTAGTAAGACACTGATAAAACTTCCTCTGAAGGCAACGGACAACCTGATTGAAGGATAGTTAGTTAAGGAAACAGAAACTGAGATAATAATTAATAACGAAAAGCAGATACGAATTTAGCAACAGAAATCAAAGGGCTTCGAGAGGACAAGGCACTCAGTGCAAAGTCTCTAAAATAAATATAAAGAAAAATGTTTGTTTGAAGCAAAGTTAAGACGAAAGCAACAGTTAGTCTGATTAAAGGATTTAAGAGAGCAGGGATTATAGTAAACGGATAAAAGTAAAGCAGAGACTGACAGATCTGAGAGATGATAAGTAGCTTAGGTATAGAGAGGACCCTCATATAAGCACTTCCCCAATTAACACACTCGCTGCAAATATTCAACAGATATTTAAATAAAGTTGCTCGCACTTGATTGATGCAAAGTCAGTCGGCGTATTTCCGTTTCTAGCCGGTTTCGCAGACGCCATTACTTAGTTTTAATTGATCTGTGAGCGGAGTTAATCTGGCGATCAAATAGGTTTTTACACGCGAAAGGCAACAGCCTTCAACCTGACACATGAATAATTTAAATTTCGCTGTATGCCGTGCTGCGACTCGATAAACCAACCGAATCGATGAGCCATAGCCGCCGCAGACTTCTTGGCAGCGTTCCTGTCCATTGACCCAGCATGGAGCCCGCAGAAACCCTCGTAAACTGGCCAGCGGACAGACCGACATTCGGGTAGAAAGGAGGGGCATCGCATCTTTTTATTTGGCAGATAAATGAGGCAGCCGTGCACGGCGGAGACAACCAGTCACCACTTGTCGTTAATCTTTGGCGGAGACGGAGTCGGAGTCAGAGTCGCCAGCTAATTCTTCAATAGAAACAGAACCTGTTTCCAATTATCGATTTGCATTTGGCCGGGCTTTCGCCGGCACTGCTGCGCTTGCCTATGGTAATTCCGAGGGGAACGTGGCTAGATGGCCGTCTTTGCGAAACAAATTGTTAGTGTCAATTAACATATGGGAATTGGCCACTGGCCACTGGCCAACACTGATGCCGCCAAGCCCAGTCGCACAGTGACGCACATGCGATGGTAATAGTGGCTCTGATCTAGTATTAATAGAGGGGATTCCTGCCAGACTCGGAACCGTTTAAAGTCGCCAATCGCTAATGACCTGCCCATCCATAACCGGCCCTGACGGCCCTATCAATTCCAATTAAATGTTCACAGCTCTCGGCGGTGTCTTCTTGCCAAGTCGCCGCCTCGAGGTCACTGTTCCTGTCGCCGGCGAGAAGGTGTCGGGAGAGTCCGCTCAACTGAAACCAATTAGCAGGTGGGGTTCCATTTCCACTCCCGGCCAAGATCTGCCGGCCGACCACAAATGATGTCAAGTTGGAGATGGCCACAGGCCAACACATGCGCGCAATTACACTGGGATAAAAAGGGAGCACTGAAGGTGGGGAAAGGTCCCCTTAAGTAATATTGATATAAGATTTCACAGGTTGCATATGACAGATACAAAGTCTGTTATCACTTCAAAGCTATTTAGCTGTTTAAATATATTTTCACATATTAATTAAACAGATTTTCTTATTTAGAGGAATTTAGTTTGTTCTCTGAGCTCTTTAAATAATGTTTGTATTAAATATTTAATATATTTAAAACTAACTTTGTTTTTTCTTCAATCTTTCGATGGAAAGGTTAATTTATTTTACTCAAGACTCGATCACTGGGATAAAAAAAGAGCAGTAGAGTTGAATAAAGGTCCCTTAAAGTAATATTAATATTAAATCTCACAGGTTGCATATGACAGGTACGAGTTCTATTATAACTTTAAAGCTATTTAGCTGGTTAAATATATTTATATATATATATATATTTATATATATATATAATTTCATATATTACTAAAACAGACATTCTTATTTAGAGAAATTTATATTGTTTTCTGAGCTCTTTAAATAATTGTTGTATTAAATATTTATTATATTCAAAACTAACTATTTTTTTCTTCAGTTTTTCGATAGAAAAGTTAATTTATTTAACTCAAGACTCGTTCACTGGGATAAAAAAGGGATCAGTAGATTTGGGAAAAGTAATATTGAAGTAATATTTATATCAGGTCTCACAATATGCATATGGAAGGTACGAGATTTATTTCTAAAGATCTATCAAAGCTTTTTGTCTGGTTAAATATATTTTCATATATTAATAAAACAGCCTTTCTTATTTAGAGGAATTTAGTTTGTTATCTGAGCTCTTTAAATAATTGTTGTATTAAATATATATTATACTTAAAACTAACTAGGTTTTTTCTTCAGTTTTTCGATAGAAAAGTTAATTTATTTTACTCAAAACTCGCTCTGTGTTCTAGGAAAGCTCTCTAAACATTTTGGTAGCACCGCTTTTAAGGGTGCATTTTACCAGGTAACAATAAACGGCGGAATCTCTATTTATAAGCCCATTTATGGACACACTAATGCCCAGAGAGATGAATGACTCGCCATGCAAATATTGTGATTCGCTTGAAACTGTCAAACTGCGTATAATCGCCATCGAATTTTTAATTATAGTAATGTCTAGTGCAAATATTTTGAGCCGCCTTTGACGTAATCTGACGCAGCGGGCAAAACCGGGTTCAATGGAAGTGTTTGTACCTGAATCCCACCCAGCCGAGGGAGAAATGACCCACTTGCCTCGGAGACACGTCAAAGGCGCCCACGCAGAAGGCACTCTTTGACCAAAACGGGCACTCTTTGGCCAAAGCGGGCTCTCTGCAACTGCACATGGCTAAATTCAGAGCACACGCGTCGACCAAGCGTGGAAGATTCATTGCCAAGTTCGTTGGCACTTCCGGAAGGTCAGACGCCAAGATAATGGCCCACAAATCATGGCACAACAGTGCGACCGCTTACAGAATTGGCCATGGTGCGCTTATATAGCCCAGGGCCGATCTTTTATCGCCCGCGTCTCTATTGACAGAAAAGTTGCCAAAAAAGGGGCATTCGGCACTCCCCGCTGAGTCAGGGGAGATTTGCATGCTCTTCAACTCGCTAATCGGACAAGAGGCTTCTGTTTAACCCCGGACTATGGAAGAGTAAACATCATTGACTGGGGCAGAGGTTGCTGCAGTGAATCACATCACATTCATGGATTACACTGGGGAAAAGAGGTCTAAAACTAGACCCATATGAGCCTTTTCTATTCCATTCATTATTACACATCCAGATCAGATTGGTTGGCAGCTGTCGAGCAGTCGAATAAATTATTAACCGAACACATCTTTTTCATGCACTAATATACGAGAGACGTTTAAATTTTGTATTTTTAGAGTAACGATTCTGGATCAGCAAAATTCACGTGAATGTTGAGGATCATCCAGACCGGCCACCTGCCACCGGTGCGCTGCCTGGCCGGCTACGGCTCCAGATTCACGTACCAGAGCCTCCCCATGCCGCCCCAACGCGGCGAGAACTACTACCAGGTGCTGAACGTACCCATCAGCTCCAGCGACCAGGAGATCAAAAACGCCTTCATCGAGCTCTCCAAGAAGTACCACCCAGATGCCAATGCCCACACCTGCAACTCGGAGGTCTTCATGAAGATTTGCGAGGCCTACCAGACCCTGCACCGCCCGAACTCCCGTCAGCTGTACGATTCCCGCCTGCGGATGCAGCACCAGACCAGCTCTCCGCCGGACACGGCCTTCACCGGGCGCCAGATGTCCACGGTGTGGTCCCAGTACCAGTCCGCCATGCGGAGCAAGCAGATGGGCCGGAGGTCCCAGACCTTCGGCACCCCCAAGCCCATCGTCTTCAAGCCCAGCGCCGCCAGCGAGTACCTGCCCATGCGCATGGCCATGGTGGATCTGCAGCGGTCTTGGGAGTTCGCAGAGGAGGAGGCAGGCGGAGACGGCTCCTGGGAGTACGGAGGCTCCTGGGAGTACTCCTTCCCCAACAGCCCCATCTTCTACCTGTACGTGAGCGGGCTCTGCGGGGTGGGCGGCCTGGTCTTAGTGGACGCAGTGGGTCGGCTACGTAACAAGTCAAGGGCACAGCCCGACAGCGACTCCAGAGCACCCGAGTGATCCTCAGAGGAGGTGGATCTGCGGTTTGGCGACTAGACCTCAACGGAGACACTCAACAACACCAGACACGCATCCACCTGCCTTTTTTTGCGTTCCTCAAGCACCGCTAATGTCTAATGTCGACCAGGCGGCAGCTCATCCATATGCATGGGACACTGCCAGTGCCAGTGTTGTACTCCGCCTGGTCTCGTTGGAAAGACAAATATATAAATCTGTTCGTTAATTGTGTGAATCTCTCTGTGAAACTACACCATCGTCTGGCAGGCTGATTATGCATCATTTGTCATTCCGGCATAAGCGATCCGATCGGGTGGCCCAAACGAGTTCCGCCAGTCACGACTTCTAGTTCAGTTTTCAGTTTTCAGTTTTCAGTTTTCAAGCTAATTAAGAATTATGAAATTTGGCGCTTTTGCTTTTCATCTTCCCCTGATCAGAAGGGTATTCAAGAACACCGACGACGTATATGATTCCCTCCTAATCTATATATGGAAGGGCTTATTTCAGAGCCCTAATGACGTCTATAGTAGTCTTAACCTTTATATTATTATTAATATTTAGCTCATCAGCTAAACGAACCCAATGTCGTAAGGGATTTCGGAATATAAGTAAGTTAAGTAAAACAGGTTAGTCTATTTAAAGTTTATTTACTGCTAACTTCTAAGCTTCCGTACTAAATGAATGTAGATCTGTTTCTATAGTAATCCTATCTGGTTTATCTTTTTAAAGCGAAATTTATGAATATAACTTTGAATACAATAATAATAAGGCAATACTTTGATTGGCTTTTATGAGTTTTCAAGCCAATTTAATTTTAAGAGGCGATTTTCAATACATTCATGGGGCTGAAGGTTTTATTAGTTGTTATTAGTTCTCATCTTTTTAGAGATGTACTTTAGAACAATGATGACGTTTATATGTTTATAAGTTTTTGATAGTTTTCTAAACAGGTTGTATATAATCAGATTAAATGCCAGAAACGCAAGGCTTCCGGACTTCCCCTTCTCTGACGCAAAAGTATTCAGAGACACTTTTAAAATAAGGAATATATTTCAAGATCTAAAGAAAATAATATTTAAGAAACATTTTAAAGAAAAGCCAACCTTTCTGCTTTGATTAATTTTTGGAAAATTCTTAGCCCGAATTTTCGTTGGAAAACAAAGGTGTGTATTCAAATTTGAAAGCTAAAATGGGGGAATTTAATATTCATATTGTTTCCCACAGTGTTGGGCTCCAATCCCTCTCACATTCAGATTATATCTGACGCCAAAGCTATTCACCGCGATCCCGTTCGGGCCTCGCTGAACTTCCGCGCTCTGACCTCTCCGGCGATGCCCAGATAATAGATATGTTTTGGCTTAAGTATGTTCTATTATGATGCCATTAAATGGAACGTACGGTGGCAGCCAAGGCGAACCGGCCCGGGTCGGCTCAGCAACTCAGAAGCTCAGAAGCTCAGAAGTCGGGTCTTCAATGGGAGAGGGACTCACTGGGCTCGGACCACCGGGGGTCGAGTGGCACCGTTAGTCAGGCAGTAATAATAGTTTGTTAATTTGCGTATTGTATTCTCTTGTCTCGGTTGTGTCTCGGCTTGTTTTGCTTTTTTTCCGGCTGACACGGGTTGATAAATTATGATCGGTGCTTAGCTTTGATTAAGTTGTTGTGGCGTTCTTATGGATTCATCGCATGTCGGGAGTGTCCGAGAGGCACCAGATCAAATGCGCTGATATACTTAGCCAGTTAGTTAGTTAACCGGCAGATATCCAGATTTTCCAGCCGAGATCGGGGCATAAATCAATATTGGCAAAGAATTCGAGTCGTGTTCGAGTCGAATGCGCATCGGATTCGCACCGAGCGGTGCGATAAAGAGCGTTAAAATTATGTTCTGTCGCCTGGCTGCGCAAAATAAATACATACAGCGATCGGGCCCATAATGAAGCCAATAAAGAGCCGGCTCGAAATCGGCTCAGCAGGCGCAAGGAGAGAAAAAAATCAGCGGAGATCAGGGCCCAAAAAAATGGCCAAAAATTTATTGTACGCTGACGGCTTTTTAATGAAAAACGCTGGCTACCATAGCGAATTAATGAAGGTGCGCGCGCATATATCCCAGATCCAGAATCGCCCCTCGATCTGGCTGCCGGCACAAGTTCAAAAAATAAGAAAAACAATATAAAACCACGATCGATCAGCATATGAATTGGCTTAGCATAAGAATGAAAACGTTTCTCTAATGAAAATTGTTTATGGTTTTAAGACAGCTCCCCATTCATTCATTCAAACACGTGTTGCTCTTGGCTTATTGACTTATTTTCCCAGTCTGGGCCAAAAAGAAGGAGGAACTGCCATGATTTTGGCTTTAAAGCGACTCAGTTTGTTAATGGAGCTCTCGCCGCTCACAGCCCCATTGTAAATGCCGTCGGAATGACATTTTAATTATGCGGCTGTCAGCCGAACTGGTAGGCAGTCAGGTCTCAGCTCTCAGCTCTCAGGTCTCAATTGCAATTAATAATATTAATAATAGTCGTTGGCATCGACCGGGCGTCAAGTGCAAAAGCCGCAAAAAGTGTTATGGAAATGTTTTGTCACACAGGGAGAATTGGAGATCCCTGTGCGAATAAAGCTGTATAACTTATCATCCAGATCAGTTGTTGAACCCCCATTTGTCTCTGACTTGTTCAGAGTAGAACAAGGCTTGTTTCGGGTTGGGTTTCGACCAGAATGTCAATATTTGTGTGTTGTCTAAGCAAATGTTGATCATCAGTCACGCGGAGGTGCTCTGGGGAGATATATGGCAGCGGAAGCAATCGCACACAACAAGGATGCCTCACTTGACACCTGCATTGCCACTCAGAGCGGGAATAATAAAAATAATAACGATATCAACGGCGTCATAGAATCAGCACCATCTCCAATGCCACTGCCAGGGGCGGCAGAGGCTCCCGGTTATGAGCAAATGTCAATTGGCAATCATATTCATAGTTCCGCAAGGCGATCGGGGCGATAAACAAGTGACTGATTAGAGAAATTATCAGCCGACCTTGCCGCCGATAAGTTGTATCATCAATACCAAATGGAGAACCCGTGTTCACCTCTTCCGATGACTTGGCCGACGACCTTCTGACTTTCTAACCGATTGCCGGCAATTATCGGTGCATATTCATTAGCCGAGCTTCAGAGCCAATTTATTCGGCCCACGCCACTGCCACGTCTTGTTTTACTTTCTTTATCCTAATGTTTAGAGCATATAAAATGTATATATATATATGTATAAATATATGTTATATTTGGCCAAAGAGAAACTCGTTTAGTCAGCGCCATTAAATCGTTGGCTATTTTCGTATCGTAGAATAAACGTGTGGACTATAAATGTTATCTTAACGTTATTTTTAAATTGCTTTCGGCACTCCCTGCTATCTTGGGAAGTTCTATTAATATTACAGAGTATATATCTATAATTTATAGGGATTAATATTGAGCTAATTACTTGTGTACTTAGTTCCCTGCAGGAAGAACCTATAACCTTAAGCTTGGACTATAAAGCTTATCTTAACGTAATTTTTAAATTGCTTTCGGCACTCCCTGCTATCTTGGGAAGTTCTATTAATATGACAAAGTATATATCTATAATTTATAGGGATTTATTCTGAGCTAATTACTCCTATCTCCTCCTATCTTTGGAAGTTCTATTAATATGACAAGCATATATCTCTAATTTAAGCGAGTTTATTCTTGTGTACTTAGTTCCCTGCAGGAAGCACCTTTAACCTTAAGCCTTAGTGACAAAGTTCACTGATTAAAGCAACTTATAGCCAGTTAATCATTAAAACTACTCACAACATTTCCATTTAACTCCTTTCATAACTGAATGAATCCAACCAAATGATTCAGAGAACGATTCACTTTCCTTGCATTGATTCACAGAAAGTGGGTCGCCTGAGTCACTGAAGGCTCACCATGGCTTTATGGAAATTATTATGCGTCCGTCAGGATTTCAGTTCCGACTTTTGATAACCTGCAGCGCTGGCCTGTCAAGGAGTGGAGTGGGGAGTGGGGAATGGGGAACGGAACCCGCTGATGCCGTGGGTGGCATGTGGATGCCCGAGTGGACAGCACACGCGCAGCCCAAGAAAGACATTAAATTGAGTCATAAAGCTACACAAAGGCAAATCGGGGGAACCGAGCAAAAACACGATAACCGCCGGATGGTGCCAAGTGCTGTTAAATTGAGTTAAACGAGGTGTCGGGAATTTTATACTCTGCTCAACATGCGCACGAATGTACGGATTCACGCAGCTCTGTTCAGGTTGTTTATTGAAATGCAAACACCGCCGCCTCGATCGAAGGCCAATTATGTTTGCTTAAGCCGCTGCTGCATGAGTTCCAGCGGTTCCAGCACAAATAAAATCACACTCGAGTAGGAAATGTAAACTACGAAAAAACATCGACAACCGACAGCTCGATCCAGCGGCCCCAGAGGAGTCGAGAGGAGGAGAGGTACATCAAAGAACGTGTATCGGGCCAGGGCATATGTTTATTTCATATTTCTGTAAAGCATAATTTTTAATATTTATGTAGTTTTCGCGAAATAAAATAAATCAGCGGAGCAGCAGAGACGTCACTGATCACTGGTCACTAACCACCGACCACCGACTGCCGGTTGCCGGTTACTGGTTGCTGGCCACTGGACCCTGGTGCTGCCACTGCCACTGGGATTGGGCCCGAATCTGGGAATGGGAATGGGCCAGATTGGGGCCCTCGCCCAAAACGTCATGTGTGGCATCAACATGGTCAGCGGCTAAACGAGGCGAAATAAACAGAACCAGTTGGCTCACAATACACTGAAGAAAATGCTTTAACTGCATAGGCTATATAAATACTTAAAGCCCTTGAATTTTCCCTATCTCAGATATTAGCCAGATGCAATTCCTCTATACAGTTTAGATAACTACTTTATCTAGATCTCAAATACTTTGTTCCCAGTGCACTTTAAGGTCTCCGCTGGGCTGAAATAAGGCAAAGTTGGGGATGCTGGGACGGCGCAATCGTTTGTACTTGTTAATGGTTTTGTACGCGTAATTATTTTGGCAAGAAGCCAGCGCGAAGCGGAAGTGCGAGCGGCAGAGGCAATCCCCAGAACGGCACAGATGTGGTGTGTGTGTGTGTGGATGTGTGTGTGGATGGGGATGTGAATGTCCCACTAGCGGCGGTGAAAGGATCAAGTGGCATTTGTTCTTGTACTGTGCATTTAATTGGGTGTTTTTATTGGTTTTTAATGATACGCGAAATGATCGAGGCTGCGGAGCACTGGAGCACTGGAGCTCCCTGGCCGCAGGGCACCTGCTCGCCGCGGCGCGGCCGTTTTCCCAGCGAGCCCAGAGTCCCGGCCGGCCACGCCCCCCGCGAAGGCGATGGCCGATTGCGAGTGATTGTTGCCGAACCAGCAGCGTGATTAATATTAAGTTCAATCTTCAATTAGGCCCGCAAAGAACACAAAGGGTTCGATCGGCCGCATGTTGCTGGAAGTGCTGCCAATTTGTACTTTTACCGGTCAGTTTTGGCAAAAAAAACCCTCGGAACCCTCGGTCGGAAGCCGGTACCCTTACTTTTGTTACTAAAATACTTGAAGCTTAATATTATAAACTATTGTGAACTTTTTTTAATAGAGAAAATAATGGTAGTTTTGTTTAAGAATGTTTTCTAATATAAATCTTTTAGTATGTCTACTAATAGCCTGGTTTTTACATCTTTTATGATGGTTAACTTGAAAATATCATTCCAAATAATTATTTAATATTATAATTAGTAGAAATTATATTACTTTTTAAGCTTAATATTGATTTTGGTTTACTTCTTTCAATAGAGAAGTTAACGCTATGTTTTATAATATTAAGGTGTATTTTATCTACCAATAGCCTGGTTTTTGCTTAATTTATGATGGATAAGCTGTATTTTATCTACCAATATCATCAATATCATATCAAATATCATTCCAAATAATTATTTAATATTATAATTAGTAGAAATTATATCACTTTTTAAGCTTAATATTGATTTTTGTTCACTTCTTTCAATATAGAAATTAATGCTATGTTTTATAATATTAAGTAGCAATAGCCTGGTTTTTACATAATTAATGATGGATATCTTGAAAATATCATTCCAAATAATTATTTAATATTATAATTAGTAGAAATTATATCTCTTTTCCAAAAGAAACCTCTAATTATATAAAAAGTTGAATAAAAGCCAGTTATAGCTTCCGAATATAATTAGAAATGAAGTCTTAAAGACTATAATCTCTTGGGAAGAACGATTGTGCTGTCTGTTATTTTATTGTGTGAGATGATCACCTTGATTTTATTTTATTATTATTTAATTTTTGGATCATGTTGCTGGCCGCCCGTGTTGCTGGCCGCTCGTGTTGCCGACCCGCCAGCAACATGTTGCCGGCGTGCCAAGCGGCGACTGCGGCTGCGCAGCGGCTGGCTCTGTCGCTCTCTCGCCTTGCTCTCCGCGCAGGTACGCGCCAGCAGGTGCGAGTCCGGCCGCCGCTGCCGCTGCCGCTGCTCAGGCTGCTGCCGGGGCCGCTGCTGCCGTCGGTATAAAAACGTTGGCGCCGTCGAGCGGTTAATCAAACAGGCGACGCCTTCAAGTCTAGCTGCACGTACACGAGAGTGGAGTTGGAGTCGTCGGCTTATTCGGGCGCTCTTTTTTTCGGTTTCTAAAACGGCGGCTATTCCTGATCACCCACCGTCCAAATTGTGATACAAAAATTGCCAATAATCAAAAGTCAAAAAGTCAAAAAGTGTATGGAATATCAAATATAACACTGTCTCCCGAGAAGAGGTTATATTTTGAAGTTTAAGAAAGTGCCCAAGCGGAGATATATATATCCAAATCAAAGTCAAATAAATCAACCAAAATGATGCAGCCAAGTGCGTTACTGCTGACCATCGCCATCGCGATCATCTCCTGCGGAGCGGCGTCCGCCTGCAATGGAAAGATAATTGGTAAGTGGCCCCAGCCCCACCTGAATCAAGAGTCTTGGGTGTACTCCGCGCCGAATACCCGGGCATGTCTGGCATGGCTAAGTAGAGGCTAAGCACTTTTCTAGACCACTTTGCTACACGTTTCGGCCATTCCGTTTTGAGTGTGAATGAAATCAGTGAAGTGCAAATATTTGGCCGTTAAAAACAACAACGATTCTATTTAATCAGCGCTCGCTTTGCCAGCGAGGGGCGCTCGAGAACTTTGGCGGCTTCTCGGCCAGTATGTAAATGCCTGCCAGTTTGGCGGGTCTGACCAAAAATAGATGAGCAGCCTCACGAAACGAGTCGCCACCTTTCTTCATTATCCAGTTTTAACCACTGTGTGTGTTATTGCATAATAAATAGTTTAGAAAACCAACAAACACGGGCGGCATATTACTTAAGCGTCGGCCGGGATGCAAACCGGTCCACACATCGGGTTTATATAATTAATATAATGCTTGTCAAAGTTCCCCCAAATGGATTAGAGTATTTTAGGTGGCTGACCCGTCACTTACCAGCTCTCCCAGAGGCCACTCAACCCCCGATCCAATGAGATCAGAGCAGGAACCCTTGAAGGAGATTAGAGATTAGCGGGGAGAATCGACCGACTGACACTTGGTCTTGGTATTTTAATTGATACGCCAACAGGCGCCAGTTAAATTGTGTAAACAAATTAAGAAGGCGGGCGTCACAAATGCGCTTGCCAAATTATACAAAACATTCGGCTTCGATTTTTAATGGGTCATTGAGCCGGGCGAGCCACGCTTGTGGCTGTGCCTGGGGCTGGGGGATAGATATATATATATAGATAGATAGATAGATAGATAGAAATAGCTCGGAGTGGCCACAAACAATCGATTTAATGTTCTTTGTTCTGCACACGCGTCGCTCGAAACACCCAAAATTCCCACAAATTCTCACATAAAACTGAGAAATGAAAACAACAAGAGTTTTATAGTGCGCGTGCGTTGCTGATTGATGATTGCTTTTATGCCTTGTCTTGGCCATAATGCTGCCAGGTCTGATATCAGCTGATGGTACGGGGACCTACAGTTAATCAGTATCAGCCATATCGGCTGGGTATCATGGCCGGTAAGCTCATGTCTGTGGCCGAAGCGTTTTGCTGCGGCATCAGTCAAAAGGCCGCCGTGCTAATAATGTAATTAAATACGGGGACGCGGCAGCACACACACAAGGCTAGTTGCGGCGATAATCAGTGAATGATAAATGAAAATGAAACGAAACATAAAGCATAACTATGAAAATTAACTCGCGCTAAATGCGGCCGAGATTTCTCGACTCTTCTGCCAGGCCAGCAGACCAGTCCTTCGGCGGTCCCCAGTCCCTCTGTCTGTCTGTCTGTCTGTCTGTGCCTTCGCCACGTTCAAGGTGAAGTCAACGCCAGGACGCGGTGCAGTTAAGCACTTGTTAACATATTGTCGGCATTTGGCTGAGGTCTGGTCTGGTTTCCACGCCAAGTTCGTTGCCTGAGTCTTTCGTTTCGATCGACGCTCGCAGCTCGAAGCTGTTGACGTTCCGTTGTCAGCATTATCTCGGCAGTTTGTCTCGGCTTGATATGTAAATACGTCCGTTGCGGAAACTGATCGACAGCTTTATGTGCAATTTGTCAGCGAAGGTAGTTCACAAATTTGCATAGCCCCCGCTCAGCTTGCAACCGCAGCAGCCTCAATGAAAAGTCAGAAAAGAAAGAAACCCGGCCTGGCCGGGTGATTGATGTGCGATGCCCTAAACTTAAACACACAGCTCTGGGCCAGGTTCTGGGTTTGGGCTTTCGCCTACCGGTTTTCGCATTGATACAAATGTAGCATAATTTGACAGCTGCGGCTGGGTTAAGTTTTGACCGCTCATGGGCTATTTTTAGCCGCAGTCCGAGTTCGAGTCCAGTCTCAAAAGCGATCTTAACCTTGGCTGCGTATTAAGATTAAGACAGAGCAAACGCCGTGTTTAGCATTCTCGAGTCTTGTTTGGCCCACAGCCGGGGACCGAGTATTGACATCTAGACCCATTTATTTGTGCGAGCTGCGGCGAGGCGAAGCTGCCAATTTATTTACCCGGGGCGCGTCAAGATGTCTGACTTTAAATCTGATTCCGACAGACACGTCCCGGCACTTGACCGGCCGGCAAGAGCCATGGCCAAGCTGGAGCTGGAGCTCTGAATCCGAGTGCGAATCGCATCGGAAGCCTGGCTTAAATGCTATCACGTCGCGCTGGGCAATCAGCGCCCATCGCCGGGGCTATTATTATAATTATTAAAAATTATTAAGCGCGCGTAATTATTTAAATGAAATGGGGGCACTCCCCAAGACCCAAGCCCCAAGGATTCACTTCCGTCTCGTACCTGGCCCAGCTCCACCGGGTAATTAACACCCGGGGGCAATTCGGCTTAAACCGCGTCCAGTTTGGAGCTTGGCCCGCCTGACACACTTCAAACAAGCGTCATGAGTCAGGCGCCGCCGGAGGACCATGACTTTGGCATTAAGTCGAAAAAGTCGTCAACAAATTCGGCTAATAGCCATCGTTGGGACTTTTAATTGACGCCTTTGAACAGCACGCGCCGCTCGGTTTTGCATTCATTTGATTTTTGATTTTATTTCCCTCCGATCCGTTTCGTTTCGGGTTCTGTGTTCTATTTTAATGGCCAAACATCGGGGGGAAACCGGTTGGGCCTTAAGGAAAGTGCCACAGATGTCTTGTGATCCGATGATCCGATAAACCGGGAACCGGCTGGTTACATAAAACCCTAATCGCCCGCAATTTGGAGCACACGTAAGTGTCGAGCATTATGTGGCGCGGCAAATAATTAAAAGATATGTAAAACAAAGGCGGGCCAACCCCACTTGGCTTCTCCGCGAGGCAAATCCGCGCCAGCCGAGACTTCGGCAAATATTAGCTCAATAAAACCTGATCTCTTGGGACTGAGAGCTCCATGTCGAAGGAGAAATAGCAGCCCGAAGAAATCTGCGTGAAATCAAGCATCTTAAGGCAAACAAAAATAGAAATGATAACATTCTCCGTCATCCGAGTGTCGCCTCATGCATATATACCATAATTCCATGGCTTCTCGGCGACTCTTTAATTTATGCAAATCTCGACCTAATCATTTCAGCATCGGGCATCACGGCGGAGGAGAGATCAATCATCTTGCAGGAGCACAACCGCCTCCGGCAGATCGTGGCCACCGGACGCTATCCGGGCCAGCCGGGTGCCGAGAACATGCGCGAGATCGTCTGGGACGAGGAGCTGGCCGCCCGGGCCCAGAAGTGGGCCGACAACTGCCAGTTCCGGCATGACCCCCACCGCACGATAAGTAAGTTATCCGCCCTGAGAGATCAGCTCGCTCCTCCTCCTTCTTCTTCCCACTCCTCCATCCAAACCCTTACTAAGACTTCCCAGGAGCTGGATCGAGTCCGCGCAGAGCATGTGGCGCGGCTCCCTCGGTTTGAGATCTGCATGAAATGGTAACGGCCATTGTGAGGGATCAGTCTATGGGTCATTTGTATTTTTAGAGGCTGTGACAGCTCTTAGAGCCACAATTCACATTAGACACGCCAGTTTTTATGGCACTTTCTAATGCATTTCACCCAAAATTATTCCATTAATCAGGGGGAAATTCCTTTTATTTTTAATTGTTTATACAAAGCAACGAAAGCCTTGCATTACAAATGATTCAGTTTGTTTTTGTTCAAAGTTTGAGTGACTAAGCACAGTGTTTTATTAATCAGACCAGGCAGCGATGCTTGTTTAGCTTGTTTTAATTTGATGTTAGATATTTGTTTTGAACTCCTATTTACTTGAAATGTCCCTCACAATGCTTTTAGTTTGTAAGACTCCGCATCTCTTCCATCTTATGCCTGCACGAAACGCTTTTAAAACACTAAGACTAACCCCGCATGCCCAGCACCAGCATCCCCCAGCAAAGCATCCCCAGAACACCCAAGTAATCCAGAAATCATAGACTCTGCTAATCTGTGACTGTCACTCCCGAATAGATCGCTTCACGATGGGCCAGAACCTGGCCATCATCTGGAGCACGGCCCCGCTGGACGCCGACGATGGCGACTTCCCCTCCCGCATCCAGAGCTGGTTCAACGAGGTGCAGAAGTACTCCTTCGGGGACGCCTGGTCCCCCAAGACGGGCCACTACTCCCAGCTGGTGTGGGGCGAGACCAGCCTGGTGGGCTGTGGCTACGCCGAGTACAAGGACACCAGCAAGTACAACAAGCTCTACGTGTGCAACTACGGTCCCGGGTGAGTTCCGTTCATATTTAAGATTTATTATATATAATTCCAAAATTCGAGAAAATAAGTGGATCAATAATTATAAATTCGAGTTTTGTTATGGTTTTCTGAACCGGTTCTATATTTTTTCGATCAAGCCTTATTAGAAAGTGCTTTAATCTTTTTAATATTCATAAAATTTGTTTTTATTTGAGGTCAGACACATAAATCTCTAGAGATTTAAAAAATTATTAGACTTATTAAATATTTGTTGTGTTTTTTCAAAGTTCTAACCACCTGGTTTCCCCCCTTTTTCCCCCTTGCAGTGGCAACGTGGTCGGCTACAACCCCTATGAGGTGGGCAAGCCCTCGTGCTCCACGTACGGCATGAAGCCCTCGTCCCGCTACCAGGGCCTCTGCTCCGCGCCCGGAGCCGGGCCGGCGGCCAACAGCGTCTACGGAGCGAACAGCATTGAAACGTATGAGTACGGCTACAAGAGCAGCCCCAGTCAAAGTCAAGGCCAGGCAGCCGCCCATAACAATCCGCCGACTAACAACATTAACAAGAGCCAACCCAGCTACAACAGCCGTGCACAGTTCAGTAATCCGAAAACCACCCCCACCCGCTTCCCCTACCCCGTCCCCTCCCGATTCCACCCACAGGCAGCGGCACCACCGGCGTCCGGCGGCGGCAGCTCGTTTGGCAGCGCGACGCGGGGCGGCAGCCACGCCTTCACCACCGAGCCATCGCAGTCGGCAGGCCGCCCACAGAGCAAGCTCGAGGCGTACCGGCCCAGCGCGGCCGAGTTCGAGAAGTCCGTACACAAGCATACCATACTACGCACCTATATAGAGCAGCGGCAGCAGGAGCAGCAGGAGCGGGAGCAGGAGCCGGAGCAGGATGTGCCCACCACCAGCACCAAGAAGCCCAGTCGCGGATGGAGCCTGCTCACCTGGCGCGGCTGAAGGTCACCTCATCCTAGCCGCCACTTCCAAATGCCGCTCAATGTATTAGGCCATTAATAGCTACTGTGTAGTGCCATTAGCCAACCACCAACCACCAACACCACCACCACACCAACGCCACCACCAGGACCAGTACCAGGACCTGTCATCATGCCCGCCTCTGTCGCCGCCCTGAGACCCCTAGCGAATCTTATTTAACTCCATTCCACCCCAGCAATTGCCATATATGAGTTGTAAATTATTACACGGCGCAGGCGGCGGACGAGCCACGCCCACACGAATGTTTGTATCAAATGTTTGCCCCACCAGGGACCAGGGACCAGGAACCAGGGACCACTGCCATCCCGTCGCACCACCGATCCGGCGTTCAACATCGATCAGCTAGTTGTAGTACTGTGTTCAATAAAACAAGAACATTGATTTCTAAAGGAAAGGAGTGTCTTTTAAATGATAATTTATATAAATTTTAACAGCTCAGAGCTTAAGTTATTAAGCCAAGTCTTAAGTTTAAACAGATTCAGTCGGGAATAAGTAATAATATGACTCAAAATGGTCAGAAAAGGTATCAGAGTTCAACCAAAAACTCGCATTGAAAGTACGAATGTGGAAAGGCACTGCACACCCTGTGTCAAAAGCTGCTTGAACTCAAAAGCCAGCCACGCCAGAAAGCTGGCGCATCTGAAACTCACCCATCGAACCTAAGAGAGAGTTGGCTTCGCCGAAGAGCAGCTGCTAAGAGAGGGCATGCGTTGCTGCTGCGCTGAATTGAAGAGCGCTTACACTCGACTTGGACTTGATTACAGGGAAATTGGGGGAAACTGCTGGGAAACTGCTGGGAAATGCGGGCAGCCCTCGGCTAATGCGTTAAGTGCAACAATAAAGGCGCACAGCTGAAGCCGGAAAGCAAGAGAGCAAGCCCGGGCGAAGCAACAATTGCCGCGTGCCACCGGGCTAATTAGCTGCAATCGGGAAGGGATCGAATTTTAGGTGGCTTTTGGCCAATTTCGATACCGATTTTCAGTCTGCCAGGATGCCTTGCACCTGCTCAAGGTCGCCCGACGCAGCGGAAAGTCACCCTCGGATAGCAGCGGGTCCTTCCCCTCCCCCGACGAGTATACTCCTCCGATAAGCTCCCCCACTGAAGGGCAATCAAAGCGGCGGTTACTTTATTTCCGGTTTTAATTGTTCCGTTTATCAGCCCGTTAGCTGTCCCCAAAGTAACACTCCGCACACCCACACACACACACTCGTCCTGGGAGTGCCAATTTCGAGTGTGACAAGGAATTAAGATAGGCAAATATGGCTGTCAATTGCGCCCCTATGACGCTCGTAAAATACACACATAACAGCTCACAGGGCAAAGGGTTCGGCTCCCCCCCTGCAGTTATGCTTATGCTCTGTGACGCAATATGCTTTATTTGTATGTCGGTGACTGTACACGGCTCAGAAAGTCAAGCTTTATACGTCTATTTATAGAGAAAACTATTATTTAAGTTGGCCATAAAGAGAAAAGCCAGCTTTGGAATTAATTGCTCATTTATTTACGATCTACTGAGACTCAAACTGAACGAGTCTCAATTATAGTAAGAGCTTTATAGTAAAATGCATGTATATTTCTAGAGAAAAGTAATATTAAAGTTGGCAATAAAGCTAATTTTTCACCTATATATACGATCTACTGGGACTCAAACTGAACGAATCCCCGATTATTGTCTCCCAATTAAAGTGAGAGTTAAGCTTTACAGTGAACTGAAAATTTATTTGTAGGGAAAACAATTATTAAAATTAAAAATAGAGAAAAGTGTCAGCTTTGGAACTCATTCTGCTCACTCTGTACACGTAATTACGATCTACTGGGAATGAACCCCCGATTACTATGAAGTTCTTCCTCACACCTCGTTTGTTTAAATGACATTTTCCTACATTTCCGGTTGCCAATAACCCATATTGACATGGCAGGACTTTTTCTCTGCATGTACATCGCAGGGCCCCTCGTGGGCAGACGCACTTCATCATCCCGGGCCCACTCACAAAGCCTGGCAGCGTGAAATTAACTGACAGAGTCCTCGGCAGGACAACTTTTTATTTATACGCAGTCATACATTAAAATATGAGGCTGCGAGTGTCAGGCCAAGACACCAGAGTCCTGGCCCTGGGATCTGGGATCTGGGATACATCTCCCGGGAGCGGGACTGACCCTTCGCGCTTGTCCGGGCTGATGCATTGCATTTTCCGCATTCCGCAATAATGTCAATTTGATGCAGCTGTCACTGGGGCGGCTGCCAGTGCAATCTGCGAGTTAAATGCCAGAGGAGGCCATTTGCAGGGCCAAGAAAAATAAAATTAAATGGCCGCATGTAATTAAGTCGCTTAATGTGCCTCAAATTGCCAACTTGACTGCCGAGAAAAACGTCCGGGGCTTATGAATTTCCACGCATTAATTTTATTTCCCTACATTTTCCTACCCTTTTTCCCGCTTTTCCTTTTGTTTATCCCCAATGTGGCCGCTGTGGATGCCGCTGCCAAGTGTCATTTTTGATTGTTGCCAAAAAAAGAAACGAAAAAAAACCCAGAGGGAAGTTTTCCCTTGGGATAATTAGCGGAAAACTTTGGCTGGCAAAAAGTGGCCATTAAAAATGGGCCAGAACCCTGCCTTCCTCCCAGATTTCCCTCTGGGAGCTCTGAGGCTTGGGTGACACAGGTGGACTTTATTTTCAATTTGCACGCTTCTCACCTGACTTGGCAGGATTTGGGTTCCAATCCGAATGGGATTAGGAGCTGCAGCTGCAGCTGCATATCATATATGCCACGCCCCCGGCTCCGCCCCTGGCAGGGAATAAAAAATATCGGAGCCAGTGGAATGAAACAATAAAAATATCCGCAGAGCTGCATCCGCATGCGAGTTTAATGCAATAATAAAATGGATAACGAAAGCAAGAAAAGCACATATTGGAAAAGTTTTTCAATTTCAGCCAAGCTTTTATTTTACATGCAAAGATCTGGGCACCTCGGGAAAGCCCCCCCACCGCCGCCGCTGCTCTTATCTCCATTGGGGCCAAGTGCAGGCGGGAAACCAAAACTATTTTGTTGTGAAAGAGAAATCCACACACACTCGCACACTCAGCCCCCACAGCAACACACAAAATTAGAAATGGGAAACTCGGCAACAGAACGCAAAATGTAAGCAATAAGCGAAAATGAAATGAAAACTCATGAATGGCCAACAAGGAGGAAAGCGAAATCAAACCGAAAAAGCATTTTCCGAGTATTATTGGGGGCCAGCTCCCCGTATCCCTACTTCCACTCGCTTTCCCATTTCCATTCCGCATTCCCCACTCCCCACTCTCCATTCCCATCGACATTCGAATTTGTATCCGTTATGCAGTTGCTGGCGGAATTTTGCATGCCGCGGCGCAGTTGGCCGTGAAATGGAAAACGAAGGCCGGCATGAGCTGGAAATGGCCGAAAACCCGTGCCGCGCCGTAACCGAGTCCGGGAAATAGAATCAAAAGAGCAAAGCTCGCGCAGACCGAGCGTGATGTGGAGCTGCTCCCTTATTTATGAACGTCTGCGGTGGCTAAGCGCCGTTTTCCGCATCCAACTGCAGGGGTAGCCCGGGAAACTCCGGGAAACTCCGGGAAACTCCGGGAAACTCCGACATATGAGTGCCACCACCCGCTCCTTAATTAGGACTCGGACCTTAAGGGTCGAGCTCTGCGACTGTCGTTAGGAACTCATTGAATATGGACTCCGGAGGGGCTAAATGGCAGGAGTGTAAATCAATTGCAGCTGCAAATGGGCAACAAGCGAATAATTTATGAGAAATACTTCAGGATACTGTGGAAAATATCATCAAATATATACTATATATCGGGCAAAAAATATTTAAGTATATTTTGCATACAATAATTTACTTGCTGCTTGAATTCCATTAGCCTTTGATGTATAATATTTATTTATAATATGTAAACAAGGACATTGTTTGTGTTTCCCAGTGCATCCCTCAGACATAACCATTAGCCACTCCCCAGTTTGGATGCACTGCCGGATGGAGGTCCCATTTTCTGGCCAGACAACTGTTGACTGTGACACTCTGGCCAAAATACAAAAAAATGGCCGGAAAGCCTGGCATTTTGATATAAATGTTAAATCCTTTCACTTTCCTGCCCTTGACTTGTGACAAATGCCAGGCAATCTCCGGCACTCGCCTTCAGATTCGATGGCTGCCATCAGATTTCGCTTTTTGACCAGGCAGCTGGCCCAAGAATCCCGCCCCTTGGCCCACATGAGTGGGAATTTATGTGCGGTCCATGCAGTGCTGTAAAAATCCTGCATGAATTTGCATATTTCCGGGAACACAAAGGGCGCACCCCCTCCCGAAAAAAAAGGTAAATAAATATGGACCAAATTCGCTGGAAGAACTAGGGGGAGAACTCGGTCTCGGGTTTGCTTTTGTTGAACTTTACGCGTCAAATTTTACATAAATCTTTATTTTCCCAGTGCGAAGGAAAATGTTTGCTTTGAAAAATGTACTGCGTACTGCGTAGTGGGGGTCGGATTGGATTTGGGATTGGGATTGGGATTGGACCAGGACTCGTATCGGATGAACTGTCCTTGCCTGGCAACCGGGCCAAATGGAAAGCAAACACGGAGCGACAGCTTCGAACTGCCGTTAAATCAAACATAAAAACCAGAAAACTGTAGGGAGTAACTCTCCTAGCAACGGCCACTAAACCGAACAAAGTCGGCTTTATGGCCCATCAAAATTGCACAACTGCTGCTGCCTCTGCTCCTGCCTCTGCCTCTGTTCCTGGTGCTAGGCCCACAGGTAGCCCGGTGTTTGCTGGCCAGATTGGTTCCCTCATCCATCTCTAGACCCACCACACCTAACCCTATCCCCTCTGGCTCTGGCTGCCCGTCTTGATTGCACCAAATATGGGTGCGGGTGTCCGTTTTCAATCTAAAATGTGTTCATCAAATCTACATAATTCGACCCACAGGATGTGGGTGCCTTGGGTGGGGCAATCAGTCCGGCAATCAGCACTTTTATTGTTGCTAATCAAAGGTCAACCACACAGATTGTAGCGAAGCCGACTTTTTTGGCTAGTTTTGCGGCCCCGCATCCGCTCGTCCTCATTTTGGCCAAATCGGATTTCTCATTTACTGCTCCTGATCCTGCCGCCACTCCTGCCACTGCCCCTGCCCGATGTCAGCTCTCCACATCCGCATTCGCAACACGTAGTCAACGCATTTGTCGTCCGTTAATCAGTGCGTTGATTTTTGAGGATTTATGACAGGACCTAGTGCAACTGTCAGTTTGAATTAGGTCCTTTTCCGGCCCCGACAGCCTTGGCTGCTCTGAAGGGCAAACAAATATTCACCGAATCCATCAATTAATTGCTTAATCCGGCTAAAATACCACTTCCTACAGTTGCAGAACTTGGGAATGGTTTTTAACAAAAGAATTCTAATTAAATTGCTACAGATATAAGTTGGATTCCAAATAATTAAAGCAATGATTGACTGTGGTACATATATAGTATATGTAGATAGTAAGTATCCATCAAATCACTCTGTAATTTGAGCTTTTGAAATGTTTTCCCCGGTGTACTCGTCTCCAGCTCCGTATCCTGGATACAGCCATTTGCACTTGGCATCGAGTAGCGGCTTCGGTGGCCCCCAGGAGGAGAAGGAGCTCATCCCAGGATCAGGCATTGACTTGTACAAGAAAAACCAATTAAAATGAAAACATGCAGCGTGCCGTGGAGCAATTTATTGCATATGTATTGCTGCTGTTGTGCGGCTTTCCTCGACTCCATCCAGAGGATACCCCCTTATCCTGGGCTCCTGTGTGCGCATCAATGACTCATTAGCGGAGCGGGGGATTGCCATCGGAATCAGGATCTGGCGCTGAAGTATTCCACACATCCGCCGCTCCATGCTGATTCGTTAAATGCAACCGATTCGTACCCGCTACCCCCATATATATATATAGATTGCATATTTGTTTTATTGCTAAATGCCATGGTTTCTTGGCTTATTGCTTTTTCCACTTAAGCACACACAGACTCGGACGGACTGCGGACTGTGGATACTGCCACATTTCAAGTTGATTAATTAATTCCTGAATTATGTGCTCTGTGCCCGGAGGAATGCGTCTTTTATCCGACATATTCATTAGATATCTCCGATCTCCGCTGCTGCATCGCCCGAAAGCTGTTGACTCGGGGTCAGATGGAAACATTATTTTAGCATTAATTGCCCGCTCGCATTGTGTTTGGCCAATGCCGGAATTTTTGCCTTCCACTTGCCAGTTTATTGAGCCTGGCCAGCAGACTTGTTGAACAGTAAATAATTACTTTTCCCTGGCTGAAGGCCTTAAACTTTCCGCCTGCTGGTGTTGCCGCAAGTCTGCAGCGGATGTTGCAAATGCCAGAACAAGGGCCAAGATGCCCCGGCCTAGCCAGGCGGCAGGGCAAACTTTTGCGGCGGCCTCTGTCCTGTGTGTGTTGGTAGGGAAAAAGTGACACATGTGCCGCATTTGCTGTGTGTGCATTGGCGTAATTAATTTGAAGCGGCGCCAGGAGCGGAAGTGCCCCGGCCACCCCCATATGCTAATTGTGCGCATCCGTATCCGGCGCTGCAAAACTCCCAAAATGCCAAAATGCGGCGTGTCAATTAGAAAATGTCACAACATCAAAGGCAGCGGCTGCTGAGCAAAACATTAAAATAGTCCTACTTAAATATAGCCGTTTTCTGTGCGCTTTTAAGCGACTTTATGGCCGGCCATATTTGCATTATTTCTCAATTTGCCGGGGACACGTTTAAGCATTCGTGCTTCGCCATTCCGCACAGCTGACACACTCCCATTTGGGCCGTCAATTTGCACACTCTCTGTGTTGTCACTTGGCACGGCAGCTGTTTAAAATTCAATAAAAAATATATAAAAAATGGCAAGGCATGTAAATTGGGCCTAATAAAAGTCTTATTGAATTTGCAATATGCCAGCCTCCAGCGGGAGGACATTATTATTTACCCTGAATTCAGGTTACATCCTACGAGAATATGTGTGTGGGAGCTTCCATATGGACACCACTCGGATTTACATTTAAAGCAGATTGCAATGAATGCAGAAGAAATATTGGACAACGAAAATAAATAAAATAAACATGCAGAGCCGCAACTTAGTGGGCATATTTTATGATTAGTTCTGGGGATAACAGGCCTAAGTGCACAGAATATGTATTTACGGCTTAAGTTTTAATTAAAGAAACCAACTAACTCCCCAGCTACCCTGCCAGCTAAAAACTTCGAATATATGCTCTTTTTGTGCTATTTTTGCTACCTTTTAGAGCAGCTTCCCTGTCCAGGAATATGTCCGCAAATCTCAAGTGATTGCATAAACTCGTAATCTGTCTGTATTGGAAGTTGATTTGTCATGCACGTAGCGTTTGTCACATCAACACCAGGACTGCCTCGTCCTCTCCCTCTCCCCTTCCCAAAAGAGACAAATACTATATATACTCATATAGGGAAGGCAGGGGACGAGAGTGATGTATGCATTGCCAATTGTCACTTTTGTTGACTGACATTGACGTGAAATGTTTTTCATAAACTACGCTCCGGAATTTGAGGGAGGCCACCGCTCCATCCCTCCCAGAACCGGATGCGGTCTGGCATTGAGAATTGCCATACCGATGCCCATTCCCAACCCCACATCCATTCCCACTCCCTCAGATGAAATGCTCGCTTCTTCGACTTAATGAAAAAGTTTTTATTGCCTCGTCAGAGACACATACGCGCATAAGAAATGTATTCTCTGCCTGGCAAAACTATGAGGGACGACCTCGAATAATAAATGAACCGCCAGGGGCGTGGCCAGGGGCGGAATATGGCATGGCCTCCATCTACGAGTGGAGATTGATGACACTCTTCAAACTCTCCAGCAGCCCCAGAACCGAGACCCGAGACCCGAGACCTTGGAGTCTTCAGGTCTAATTAAAAAGCACCAGGGCCGCAAATGAAGCGCGCCCAAATGGCCGCATTACTCATACGTTATAAACACATTAAAGACGCCGCGACGACGGCATAAAATCTAAACAATAATTACACATGCGACTGCAGCCCGGCATATGTTCCGGCGATGGTTCCCGGGGGAGCCACGTACGCCGCGGCGTATTCATGTCCGTTTCCGTGTCCGGGACTCGGGTTTTGGGTTCTCAGCTCCGAGTTCAGGGCTCGGCGGTGGCCATAAACGTAAGTGAATTAACCATTCAACTAACATTACGGCCATTAAATCATTTTCGTGTGCGCTGCGTGAGGACGAAGAGGGGAGAGCCATTCGGCGGGGGACGAGGGAAACTCCTGTCCAGGATTGGGGCGTGTGCGCGTCTGCTCTTCTGCTTTTGCGCTTTGGCCTCATTTGCTGCATACTTTTGGGGGGCAACCAGAGACACTTGGGGAAATACTTTAGGATAAAAGTCATACAATTGTAAACAATATACACAAAATTGTACTTTTATAATTGGTTTATGGATTGGTTTTAGAAATATTAAAGCAAATGAGATCAGTGAGCGTTCTATTATCATTAAAATAAACCCTTTTTACATATGTCTAACAAAGTAGCTACGATTTATACTATTTACAAGGATATATGTCATACAATTGTAAACATTTTACATAAAAGTGTACTTTTATACTTTTTATGGATTGGTTTTAGAAATATTAAAGCAAATGAGATCAGTAAGCGTTCTGTTATCATTAAAATAAACCCTTTATACATATGTCTAACAAAGTAGCTACGATTTATACTACTTACAAGAACACTTGGGGAAATATTTCAGGATAAAAGTCATACAATTTTAAACATTTTACATAAAAGTGTACTTTTATAATTGATTTATGGATTGATTTTAGAAATATTAAAGCTAATGAGATCAGTAAGCGTTCTGTTATCTGTTTATACATATGTCTAATCAAACCTTACAAAAAGTAGCTACCATTTATACTATTTTATACTCATTTTTTCTTGCAGTACACTGGCACAAAAAGGACACGTTAGCTAATTTGATGTGTCCGCCCCGCCTTCCCCCCCAACGCACCGCCCTGTGCGTGTGCTTTGCAATTGAAATTGAACTACAAAGTGTGCGGACGAGTGGCTCGGCCTGTGAACTGCGAGGGCATGTCGAAAAAGTGTTTACAGCGGTGCAATAAATTGCGCACCGCACGCAACGCGCTGGAAGGTATGGGGGTTCCTTGAGGGTTCCCGGGGAGTGGCTGCCCGGGCGGCAAAGTGCACTGGCACTTCAGGTGGGGGACAGGAAGCCCCCCCGCTGCGGAGGGCATTAACAAGGCGTCAAAAGGTGCGATTAAGTCGAGCGAAGCTCCACACAAAAGACGCGTTCGCAGCGGGGAAAATCAATTTATGACTCACGCACACCCTGCAGCCAGAGGGGACGGGAAGGGAGGTGTGAACAGTCTGGTTTGGCCCAACAATATACTGATTTGATTCCTCCAGACGAACAATGGGACTAAATAGCTTGATATGCACTCAAAGAGGGGGTTCTTCCCCTTCCATATAGAAATGCTCAGGCAGAATGAGGGAATTCAAGGCACAAAGGTTGGATTTAAGATATATATATGATATATATAGATGGATCATACAGTTGTTATTTGAATTATAGTTCTTAAATAATTTTAAAAAATTATTTTGCACTGCAAATAATTAATTTCTGGGACTTCTAGATTTACAAAAGTACAGAAATGTGTTTATAAAATATTATTTAGGCCTTGAATGTCTTCCCAACATATTTTTAATTATACAGAAAGACTAAAATCCTCATGGAGAAAAGGTATTGTAAATAATAAACCACAAACTTTAAGAAACCTTACTTAAACTTAAAGTTTTCCGCCATTCAAGACCCTTAACGACACTTATCGGGCAGAACGGAAGCACCGGGGGGCCATCAGGCCGCAGTAAATATAAAAACACATCGGGCTGCCATATTCTATTTGCGAATCGCGGCAAGACCCGGCGCTATCTTTATGTGGCAGAAAAGGTGAAATAAATATCTTAACGAGCCGAGAGCGGCGTTCGAGTGCGACGGCAAAATGAGCCGTGAAAGCAATCAATATGCCATGTGTTTTGAAATGAAAATGCAAATGTACGCAAAATCAAATAATGTATTGTGCGCGCACTGGGAAATTGCAGGCAGACGTCGAGGAATTTCCACAGATTTATTTGCATTCGTCTGGGCCAGGTTCCGGGTTCTGTTTGGCTTTGGGTTTTGGGCCAAGTCGAGAGCAAACAATTATGAGGCGAGGCTAAACCGAAAGCCAGGCAGCCAGGCAGCCAGGGCACACATTTTTTGATAAATACGATATGTAATTGCAAATATTTATTTGCGCGCACGTATGACAAAGCAAACACACACTGCCTACACACACGCCGGTCTGGGAAAAGATATATAAGGATATATAAGGAGCACTTCCTCCCCCGACATGCCGGGGGAAAACGTGACGCCGTCAGCACTTGTAATTTTTAATGGCAACTCTCGGTATTTATGGCGCCAACTCAACTTGGCTCAATACCCGATCCAGGACACACTCTCTTCAGAGAAGGTGGAGAATGCTGTGTACAGCATTTAAATGGCAGCACAGCACAGCACAGCTTCAGCTGGGAAAACTGGGAAAAATCAGCTCAACTCGCTCTCCCTTCTTTGCGCCATAAAAAGGGCAATTTAAAGGGCAAAATATTGGTCGAGGTCACTCCACCCACCCCGGGGTCAAGCGCCATCGCCCACAGAATATGCAAAAACGGGGAAAACCCCCCTTGTAGTCGGGAATTGGCAGAAATTAGTTCGAGGGGTGAATAAATTTATGAAAATATAAGGACAAGGGTGTGTCCCTGCTCGAACTGGTTGTTTAAGTGGCATATGCACGCATAGATGTTGAATTTTTAATTGATGCCGGCAGATTCCACTCCGAGGGGAGGTAGCATATTCAATTAGGGCTCACGGGGCGTATGAGTGCTCTCGGCGAGGGGGAAACTGCTCAGTAATACATATTCTACGGGCTAGAACTAGAAAGTCCTGAAGTTCTGGCAAAACAATCTGTAAAGGCAACTGCACAAAGGTATTTCCAATCGATTTCCGAGCATGCAGCCCTCGGAGCTGCCAGATAAGCGAATCATGCTTGAACTTTATTTTCTGCTTGATTTCTCTTTGCACATCACATTTTTCCTGGCTATAAATACAGCAATAAGTGCAGTCCTCATTCGGCGTAGAAGTAAGTACATGGGAGTCATATTTTCCTTAAGGACTATGCAGAATGGTCGTAACTAGTTGAGTGCGGGGGAGTAAATTAATGTCCTTGAGCACCCAATAAGCTGGGATGTTGCGAGGAAAGTGTTGTGTTAATTAAATGTTCACGATATGGCGGCGATACTAAAAGTTAACGAGTATAATATAAAGAATATGCTTATGCTGGCAATAATAATTTAATTTATCGTTAAAATCCTAGAGTATAATTGCCAAAAATAAACTATATTAGGAGTAAATGAATTAAAAAACACACCCGAATGTAAAGGGAAAGTACTTCCGTTCAGGGAGCGTTTAAAAGGATAACAAGGATAAATGATGATGTCGCTACACAATACTCACCATCCCTGCTCGTGGCCTGACCATTGGCATGATGGATTGCGCCACTCCCTCGGACCCCTCATAACTGGCCGGCAAATCGTGGGCAAAACTAACCGAGCACCGCAATTTACGTACTTCCCCGCCTGGAAAACAAATGTGAGCGGAGGTCAGGAGTCAAATGTGCACACAGACACAGACACAGACACAGACACAGACACAGTCGCAGTCGCAGAACCAGGAAGAGCCAGCTGGAAAAGCAACAGGAGCGGAACTTTGGGGAGACTTGCAAGTCTGTTTGCCCACTGGCTGCCATGGTTGTTTGTCTCCTTGGAGGGGTTAAGAGTGGGAGTGGGAGCGAGTGGAAGAGTGGAGCTAGGAGTGTGAGTGGGTTAGAGCCGCCCACCTGAGCTGGCTGAGTTGCTTAATTGTGGCCAGGATTTCGGTGGAACACGACTATACCTGGACACTTTGGTCGGGTTTTGTCACCGGCTTTGCAGTCTGGCCGCTGACATTTTAGTTGCCGTTCATATGTTAATATGCGGGGCAGAAAGGTTGAAAGCCGTCGGCATTGTTTGCCTCTAATTAAAAGCCGCACACACACATGGTTCCGAAACGGAGACCTGGCTGTGGGTTCCGGGACGGCCCGGCCTGGCTGAGACTTAACACTGTCACGCATGGGTTCGTGCCGACTTCTGGCTAAAAGGTAAAGGCCGGGCCTAATCACCGAGATGGGTCGCCCAAGAGTCACAATTAGACTAATGAAAGCGGCATCAGACTGCGTAATTCTGTGGCTAATTTTCATTCGGGTTCCCAGACTTGGCCCTCGCCAATTAAAATAGATTATAATCCAATTTAACCCAAAAAAAACAAAGCAGGGGAACATTGCACAATTACGCGTGGATTTATAGCCGAGAGTCGAGTCCTTCGTCTCCGGGGATCGAGGATTCATTTGTCGAACGGAATAATGAAAGGCGTGCTCGGCCTTCGAGGGGAAGCTGCAGACAGACTGTCTGGTTTTTCCTCTTTTTATTATTTGCCGGGGCTTTCTCGTTCTGTATTTCTGTCTGTTGGCTAAAACAATTTTCCCATTCCCATTCTCATTGGATTCGACGGGACAGGCCGCGATGTCGAAAGCGTTTTGATGGATTAAAAGTTAAATGCCCTGGCGGGTGTCTCGCGGGAAATTTCACATTTTCCAGTCACTGCCCGCTCTGCTGTGTTCAATTTGAAAGCCTGAAAATCCAGAAACTTTGCCGGAAAGTAAGCTTCAAAGTACAGAAAGTTTATGTAAAGCAGCTGCACAAATTAATCGAATTAAGTTCGTATTCTTTTCAAACGCTCACTCAGCCATATTAAAATTGATCAGTCGATGCTTTGGGTAATGTTCATTTGAGCAGCTATATTAAACACCTTTTAATGTTATTAAGATATAGCTAAATTAACAGTTTTTATTTGGACTTATGGGTCCCTTTCCAGGACCCTCTCTTAATGCTTTAACTGGCCATGTGAGTTGTGTCTCTAGGTTTTAATTAGAGGGCTATGTGACGGACAGGATGTTTGTGGAATTTGACCCTTTGAGGCTACGTGTTCAATGCATGTCGGTTGTAATTAGTGATAATGGCAATTAAAACGGGGCAGAGCCTGGACCCACAAAAGTTGGAATTTTTTAATTTTTCTGGTAGTTTTAAAGCTCGAATTCGAATGCCGCTCCGGCTGCAAAGTTTTGAGCGATGACAGCTCGACGGCAAAAAGTCTCTCGGCTCCAGACACCGACTCTAAAGTGGTGAAACTTTTGCGGTGATAAGCGTCGTCCTTTCGGGCGGCTGGGGGTTGCTGGCTGGTAGAAAGGCTTCAGCATTTCTGAGGTCCTGATGCCGATGGCTTGTGGCAGGGCATAAAAGAATGCAACAGTTTCTAGCTTCCGCATTATGCCCAACTTGTTAGGCAAGCCACAAGGAAGTCAAGCTGCTCCTGGCTGCCGCATTCTGCTCCGGCCCCTATCAGTTCTTGTCTGAATAGACACGTTATCTGTACACAATATGGCTTGAAGTGAGCTCCAAATGATGCCTCAAACCCAAGGAAACTCCACACAATGTCGTGCATTTCTTTTGTGTGTTTTTCGTTTTTCGGTGAGCTCCGCCCCCCTCTCAGACGTGCCATTGTGCTCACTCAACCTCTGGGAAAAGCACTTCCCATTTATACCAAGGAGTGCCGGGAACTTTTGGCCCCAGAGCTCTGGCTGCAATTATCAACTGCCAAATTCAGTGCGCAGAGCACAGAGCACAGAGCCCACACTCACTTACTCGAATGCATATTAATCAACCGAAATAAATCTAAATTAGAGCTCTTGACACCAGCACACAACGCACAGTGCAATTCAATTGAAATTCTCATTTCAACAAGTGGAAATAAGTTGGTCCTGGCGACCGCAACAATGCAATATTTTATTGCCCCAGCGCAGTCTACCTGTACAGTAAGTACAACTGGGAATGCACACACACGCCATTATGTGGCACATAAATTTGATTTGTTCGACAGGCCTACCAGCAGCGGATCTACACTGCGGGAAAAGTGTGTTGGAGTTTAACGCACAGAGAAAGAAAGTGGTTTTCAGAAGTTAAAAGAACAAACTTGAAAGAATTTCTGTCAACACAATTGATGTGTTATAAAAATATCAATCCAATGCCTTATAAGTCCAGGAAACTATCTTCTTGGAAGAAATCTTTAAAGAAGATCTATATTATCTATATTATTTAAACATAATCCAATCCAAAATCCAACAAAATATCTTCCAGTGACCTGCCACAAGTAACTGTTTGCAAATTCAGCAGCAAAGTTCAAGTTTTGCATTGCACTTTATTCCTTCGGAGGACACGCAGATCGACATAAATAATTCATGCTTGATAAATTAAACAATATACTAAGCAGCCATTTGTTATGCATAAAGTATGCGCCATGTGCGCCAGACTGTGACACACACACACACACACACAGCCCAGCACAGCACACACACACACTCCCGCTCAGAGACAAAATGGTGGAGGCTGTCGTTGCAACAAGCGACGATTGCAACGCCTGTGAAGCCCCAAAGAGCGGAAACGGAAACGTGCATAGTGCATGCTATTTGCACAAATGTGTGCAGGCGGGGGGGAAGCTGTCTGGCCCTCCGCTGCCACCATTATGCATTGTGTCTGGGGGGGAGTGGTTCTTATGAAGGGCACTTATTTATGGCTACTTGCAGGTAGCAGTTGCCCTACCCAACTTGTATCTTTGATCAGGAGAGTATCGAGTTTCAAGGTTAGTATAGTTCCCTACTCTTATTTCTTGCCTTTACATAAAAGAGAACATTTTGTATTTACCATGAGATCTACAATATGACTGATTCATGGGAACTCCCCTCCCGAATAAACCAACACCATGCGCACAATGTCGGTCCCCCGGCCAAATGGGATTCCCAACTAACCTTGACAATTACTCATAATCACTGCTGGTTGCACTAACCTTTGCCCAGGGGGCGACTGCCGCTTGCCACAGAGCAAACACAACAGTAATTATGTAATGAATAAAAGCCACATTTACCGTTGCAGCTGGCAGGGGCGGCGGTCGGAGGGTTGGCTCCCAATGACGCCTGTCGTGTGTCGTGTGTCGTGTGCGGCGCTCTTTTCAAATGCCTAGGCGTCAGACACTATAATTGAAATGGAAATTACTGCTGCAGCTGGCAAGGACCCACCACCGAACTATGCTCCCCAGAGCGGGTGGCAAAGCCAGTGGTATAGAAAGTATATATAAAGTAACACAGTGGTAAAGTAAAGTACAGAGTGATCAGTTAAAAAGATAGCTATGAATTCGTGCTCAGGTCTTTTTAAATATCCAAATACCTTACTTAACTACTATTATATTGAAATGCAGCTTTAGGATATGAACTTTAGATATATGTTTAGATTTAGCAAGCGAAAAGCCAGGCCTGGATAGTCTGGAGAGTACCCGCTGTATTAAGTATACGCCATGTGTTACTGACTTCGTGCTGAGGTCTTTTTAAACATCCAAATACCTTACTTAACTATTGAAATGCAGCTCCAAGATATGGACTTTTGATATGTGTTTTGATTTAGAAAGAGAATAGCCAGGCCTGGTTACTTTAGAGAGTAGCGGTATTATGTATACGCCATGTGTTACTGACTTCGTGCTGAGGTCTTTTTAAATATCTAAATACCTTACTTAACTATGGAAATGCAGCTCTAGGATATGAACTTTTGATACATGTTTTGATTTAGGCAGAGAATAGCCAGGCCTGGTTACTCTGGAGAGTACCCGTAGTATTATGTATACGCCATGTGTTACTGACTTTCTGCTGAGGTCTTTTTAAATATCCAAATACCTTTCCTAACTATTGTAATGCAGCTCTAAGATATGGAGTCTTGATTTAACTAGAGAATAGCCAGGCCTTGTTACTATAGAGAGTACCAGTGGTATTATGTATACGCCATGTGTTACTGACTTCGTGCTGAGGTCTTTTTAAATATCCAAATACCTTACTTAGCTATTGAAATGCAGCTCTAAGATATGGACTTTTGATATATGTTTTGATTTAGCCAGCGAATTGCCAGACCTGGCTACTGTAGAAAGTACCATCGGTATTAAGTATAGGTCTTTTAAAATATCCAAATACCTAAATTAACTATTAAAATCCGGCTCTAAGATATGGACTTTTTATATATGTTTTGATTTAGCTAAAGAATAGTTACTCTGGAGAGTTCCAGCGGTATTATGTATAGGACATGTGTTACAGGCATAAATTGAGCTGAAATGTCTGGCAAAGCCCAGTAATATTTTTCAGAAAGGGCGAAAGGGAGCACAGTAGCACTCGTGACGAGCAATTTACTTGCGCTTTGTTGTTCAGCAGGCGGAAGATTTTAATGATGCCACCAGGGGCAGTGGCAGTGGCAGTGGCAGAGGCAGTGGCGCCGGCATTTGGCGTTCGCCGTTCGACATTTCCTGGAGCCATTGCTGATTTAAATTAATTACTGCTAAATATTTGCACTGCCTGCCGACGCCGATCACAGACGCAGCTCAAATTGGCCAGAAAGGATGGCAAAATGGTCTGAAAGTCTGAAAGTTGGCTGGTAATCGATACACGTATCGCCCCGTAATTCCGTCGCTCAGAGCACTGAGCTAGCGTCATAACGCCAGACGCCCTGGAAACAAGGCAAACAAAATTAATTTAATTTGCACACAGCGCAGACTTCGGAGCGTGTCCGTGTGCGAGTGGCTGGGATTACGCAGCAGGGAATTTAATGCAATTTAAAACGCATCAATTTGGCGTGATGCTGCTGCGGACACTGTCATGTCCTGGCCAATGTCGCAGAGTGCAGAGTGGAGAATGGATTTTCCGCACACGCTCACGAATGCCATTTAAGCTGCAATAATAAAGCTGAATCACAAGGATGCATCTGCATCCGCATCCGCTTCCTTCTGCACCTGGCCGGCGCATTAACTCCTGACTCTTTGGCTCTATGGAATACACATCCTTGCGGATTTCGCGGCACTTGCTTAATTAATGATAAATATTGCCCCGAGCCAAGCCAATTCACCAAGGTCCCTCTGAGACCGAGCTGTCATCGGATAATAATTCAATTTGGCTAACCCAATTCACCGAAAATGCGGTTGACCGTGGTTCATTACCCAGCCAGAATGTCAGGTACTAAACCTTTAAAATTCAGCCAAGTCTGCGACTTTAAAGCCTCTTAGTCTGTGACTTTACCATGGAACCCTGTCCGCTCTCGGAATGTATTGTTTCAGCTGGCCAGGAAGCCCTGGGACTTTGGTGCAGTTGCATGCAACAACTTTGACTTGGCCGGAGAGTTCATAAAATATTTCCGTGTTTGCGCCAAGTTGCAGGAAGGCTGGCTCTGCAGAAATTGCGAGGCTACTGCCCGCATTCTCTTGCTGTTTTCTTGGCCAAGAAAAAAACAATAAATACAGAATAACTTCCTAAAGACAATCCCCTATCTGGCTCAAAAGAAGTAAGGTTTATTTTCACGAGATTGCATTAGATTGTTTTTCTTAGAATTATATTCTATATTTATATTATATAATATAATTCTTGGAGTATAAGTATGTTTCAAAAAGCTCCCAAATTGTAAGTATGAAATGGACATATAATCTATATAAGCTATATAGAATAGTAATCTTTAATTATCTAAAAAGTTAAACCGCAAAACTTCTTAGTTCTGCTGCTTGGGCAGAAACTCATAGAAATTTATTGCGGTCCTGGAGCATTTAAAAGCAAACAATTAAATTGAAAATTAACAAAAAAAATCGCTGGCTAATAAAGCCGTCAGGTGAGTGAGACGAAGCACCAGATCAGGATTATGAGGACGGCGCAGCCCACCTGGAGCCACTTGAGGCATCCCACCGCGATTTCGATACGCGGGCACAACACAACTGTCGGCGGTGGCCGCGGGGCAAAAATATGGTTCTCTGCCAGCAGTGCCTCAAGGACTCGCAGCTCCTCGCCGCGCAGCTGCTGGTGGTTGTTCTGGCGTATGCCCGCGGGGCGAGGCACTGCCCCCGGGTCGGCCAGGACAGTGCCGTCCTCGGGTTGGGCATTGGGTCCTTCGCCGTAGAAGGGCACGATGTCCTCGTGCAGGATCAGGGCGATGCGGCACCGCGGGCACTTTGGAGAGGGCTCATCGGCCAGGAGGGGCCACAGGCAGGCCCAGCAGAAGAGGTGACCGCAAACGGTGATCACTCCACCGCGAACGTAGTCCTTGCAATGATTGCAGGCATATGGCGCCAGCTCCTGGGCATTTAAGCGGGCCAAAGCGGGAAGGGGGCGCTCCTCTGGATCAGCCTCCGGGGGCTGGCCAACTCTGGCGGACACTGAAGCAACGGGAGGAACTGCCTCAGCAGCCTGAAGTTCTCCCTGAAGTTGTTGTTCTAAGGTTTCTAAATATATTTAATGCCCATATAAGTTATTTATCTCCTCACCGTTTACTCGATCCATATTCTGGCGAGCAACTCCCTCCATTTCACTCCGAATTTAAAAACAGAATGCTCCCAGCTATAGCAAGTAGAATCAGTCCTTAACAGATTTTGGAAAACATACTAGATGGCCTAGAGTGGGAACACTATGGATCCTATGCTCATATGTTTTTGCTATAACCTAAGGCCTTATGACAAGACATTTACAGTGATTGACACTTGCCGGTTGAGTGATTGATGATTGTGCAGCAGCCCTTTAGAGGCTGGGATTAAATTTAGCCCTGCACTTGGCATAATGCCAGCGGCAATTAGACGAGAGCTGTTACCACCCAACCACCCACGGCTCGTAAATTGCGACCCACACACACGCCGGGCACTTGGCAGAGCCGAAAAAATCTGAGACTCGGAGGAAGCGGGAACACTCGCCAGATGTGGTGCATATGGCGGCATAATTTATGCGGACATTGAACCGAGGAGCGGTGCAGAGGAGAGAAGAGAGGAGACTTTGCGGTCCAGAGCCGCTGCTGCATTTAAATTCTGACAATTGTTTGCGTTGTCCTGGCAGCACGTCTGCGGCATTGTTTAATCCCGATTTTTCGACATCCATGGGGGCTGCCAGCCGGTGCGTGCTTGTTAATTGACCCACATTTGTGATCGGAGTGCATAATTAAAAGAAAATAAAGCGAAAGCGCACCGACAGGCCGCTCATGCACACGGCAATGGCAATGGCAATGATAATAATAATAAAAGTGAAGCATCGCAGCGGAATTACACACTTATCCAATATTAAATAAGCGCTGATTATGTGCTGATGGAGCCGCGATATACCCTGTTGGGATTAAGGTTAAGCCCTAACAGAGAACTCGGTGTTTGGAAGCACGCTGTTTGTAGGGGGTATTAAGTTGGCTCTGAACCCAAGGTCTTCGCTGGCGCATTTAATTTTTGACAAGCAGGGAAAATAATGCATATTAATTGCGACTTTTTCGCATTTTACCAACTGCCGACATTTATCAGGCATTAATAATTACGTGTTAATACGTGAAATATGATTAAGTTTTTATCAGTTTACATGAATCACTTTCGCACGTTTGCGTGCGAACAAGGCCGTTTTATTGGCTTCATTTGGCCAAGGGGCCGGGACTGGGACCGGTATCGGGAGCGGGACCGAGACCGCATCCAAACTGACATTGGCCCAATCGCAATTACAATCGCAATGCCTGTGGTTCTGCGCCATTTGGCATCCTATATCCCTGTCCATTTGCATTGCCCACTCCGTTGCGGGCGTAATACACTGCGTATACGCGCTGGCGACTTCGCTGTCGCTGTGGCTCGGTGGCGTATGCGCAATAAAAAGCGAAAAAGGAGTATAACCCTGCCAAATCGGCCGGGACAGCCGTCTGCGCTGGCCATTAAATGCAACAATAAATTCGGCAGCTCAGTTGGGAAGTCGCAGCTCGCTCCACTTCGCTGGCATGCCCGAAATTTAATTAGTTGGCATTTAACATTAAACATTGCGAGTGGCGCCGCGGCTGTCATTTCGCTTTGTTTTCGTTTTGCTTTTTATGTTATTTTTCAGTTAATTAAACGCACGCAAACATTTCGCCATTCTAAATTGTGCGCAATTAAATTTGGAATTACTTTCAACTGAGTATTCGGCGCGGCAATAACTTAACTCCAAATTTTATTGTAAGCCCCTGCCTCGCCAACTGTCACTTTTGATGGCCAGCCATTGGAGCGTAATTAGGCTACGGGCCCCGGGTCCCGCCCCTTCCCGAATTCCGCCCCTCGACTGCCAACCTGAACTTTAAGTTTAACTTTGGCAAGTCCTTAAGTTGTTGTTTAACTTCGTTTGTCTGCCGCTGCAAGTCTGTCGGTTTCATTATGCAAAATGCAATAGTACACATGCCGATGTGAAGAGGCTTCCCCCCGTCTTCCTTGCGAGTTTCCCCGCTGAGACCGGTCCTGGTCGGATTCGGTTTTTCCTTTATTTTTGGCTGAGCAGGTGCCCAAGGACTCACACATCAACTGCATCCGCCTGATGGCATTTCACCTACACTGCCAGAGGGAAGTACGTACTTGGTGTGCCACGAAACTGCATTTAAGTTCTTGAAATTAAAAAGAACCTTGGGTAGTCTAAGACTTACTAATTTATTAATAAAATGGCTCCAAAATACCCATGTTTTATGTAAAAAATACATAAAGTGTTTAAACTATTATGAAAGGCTTGACAAATTTCTATACTGTTCCCTTTACCTTTGGCAAATCAAGGCAATTAATAAAATGAATCCAGAGTATCTATGTTTTATTTTAAAAATACATAAAGTGTACAAACTATTATGAATGTTTTGACACATTTATATACAGTTCCCTTTTCTATTGGTAAGTCACTGCGTAAGGGTCTAAGATTTAATGTTTTATTAGTAAAGTAGTACTAATAAAATGACTACACAATACCCAAGTTTTATTTCAAAAATACATAAAGGGTTCAAACTATTATGAAAGGCTTGACAAATTTCTACACTGCTCCCTTTACCTTTGGCAAATCAAGGCAATTAATAAAATGAATCCAGAGTATCTATGTATCTATTTTAAAAATACATAAAGTGTACAAACTATTATGAGTGGTTTGAAATTTCCTAGAGTTCCCTTTACCTTTTAAAAATCAAGGCAATTAATAAAATGAATCCAGAGTATCTATGTTATATTTCAAAAATACATAAAGTGTAGAAACTATTATGAGTTCCTTTGGCAAATCACTGCGGCAGGGCATGCCCACTTCCGCTTGTGGAAACACAGACACCGAGGTACTTTTTATGTTTCACCTGCGAAGAGAGCACACAGACAGAATCTTCTTGCGGAGGAGCTGCGAGGGAGGAAGGGCGTTCGTGTCTGTCTGGGCCCAGCGACGGGGGAGTATAATATTTATATTATTGCCACTGCGGCGCCACGTTGCAGCGACAGGGAGTGCTCGGTGTGGCATGAAAAGCAAACTTAATGGGCCCTTCCGCGCCGCCTAGACCATTTCCTTCAACTGGGCGCGCCTTCGCCGGCGGTGCGACATCGAAATCTTGACAATGATCATCACCAGGGACACGAACAGCAGCAGGATGCTGATGATCGACAGGGTCAGGCTGACACTTCTGGAGGTTATGGCGAAGTTGCTGAACAGATGACGCATCTCCGTGCACTTCTCCAGCTTGGAGAACGTGAGCACCTGCCTAAAGAAGTAAGTGGACACGATGTTGCAGCCTATCAATACCAGAATCATGGCCACAAGCTGTGGAGAAAGCACATTAACGACTCTGACTAGGGCTCATCCATGGCCACACCAACACCCACCACCAAACGCATTTCCAGACGGGCCCGGTGGTAATTCGAATGGTACAGCCAGGTGCTCAAGGCGTAAATCACGCAGATGTAGGCGGTGCCCACGTTGACGACCTGCTGGGCCACCTGCTCATAACTGGAGTGGAGCGGCAGGATGTTCCCAAAGGCGGAGGCATTCAGCACACAGATGAACTGCGGGCGGGAGGCGAGGAAGGCTCACCAGATCTGAAAGTGGCAGCCAGGTGCAACTTACCGCCGTAATCAAGAGCAATATCGATATGATTTCCTTTCGGGAGGGAACCATAATGGATCCTAAACTGGTAATTTCAAAATAATAACCAACAACTGATGTTAATGTTTAAGGATATGCCAACTGAGTGCTTGGAAATCGTCAACTGAATTTGGGGACTAATATTGCCTTAGATCTGTTTGAGTATGTAGCTAAAAGCGTGCTCTTTTTTACTTTAGTATAAATTTATATTTCATTCAAATTCATGCTTTTAAAACACAGTCCCCTCTTGGGTTGCTTACCAGCAGTGCCTACTTTTATACAACTTTTGGAGGCTCATCTGACTAAGAAGACCAGTGGGTGGACCTACTGGACTGAGTTAAAGGTTGGAGGCTGGGGGAAAATAGCATATCCCCTCTGACATCCTATACTAGATATTTTAGAAACAACTTGAGGTAGAGATCGCGAATTCCGAGCAGCCTCTGTGGAGGTCAAGGCGATAACCCCGGCTGATTACTTATCAGTACTTGCTGGCCTGACACTCGACCACTACAGCTCGCTGGGCTCGACAAGCTGGCAGTCGGGTGGACGCGTCTCTTCAACTCGCTATGGGTTCTCCGCGAAGGCTGGTACCTGCTGCACTGCTGCTGCTGCTCCTTGTGGACCTGGGAGCCGCCCTGGTCAGCGACGAGGAGTGGGCGGCGTACAAGACCAAGTACAACAAGCACTACCGGTTCACCGACGGATATCACCGTCGGCTGTACGACCGGAAGGTGGTGGCTGTGGGAATTAACAACCTGAAGTACTCCGCGGGAAAGGTTGACTACTTCATGAGGCTGAACGAGTACTCCGACACCGATCTGGGGAAGCTCCAAGCCTACCGGTCAGCGAGGCCGGCGCCCGTCGAGAGCGACACCGATAATCCGAATCTCCCCCCGAACTACAAGCGCTACGACGAGATTGAGGGAGGGATTGACTGGCGGGAGTACGGCTACATCTCCGCTGTGGGAAATCAGGGCATCTGCCTCAGCTGCTGGGCCTTCTCCAGCTCCGGCGTTCTGGAGGCGCATATGGCCAAGAAGACCGGCAAACTGGTGCCGCTTTCCCAGAAGCAACTTGTGGACTGCGCGCGCTACAACGGCTGCTATGGCGGCTGGGTGAGCAAGGCCTTCAACTACACCAGAGATAATGGTATCGCGTCCATGGAGGACTATGCGGACTATTATCCCGAAGCTGAGAAGTGTCAGTACAACCGGAGTAGCAGCCAGGGCGGCGCCTTGAGCTACGTCACTCTCAAGGAAGGCGACGAGAAGCAGCTGGCCGAAGTGGTCTACAACATCGGCCCCGTTGCCATATCCATTAACCACATGTATGATGAGTTCGAGGAGTATGGCGGCGGCGTCTTGCGTATAGCGGATTGCACCTCGGACAGGATGTCCCTCACCCACTCCATGCTGGTCGTGGGCTTTGGAACCGCTGAACCTTGGGGCGACTACTGGCTGATCAAGAACTCCCAGGGCACAACCTGGGGCGAAGAGGGCTACCTGAGACTGGCCCGCAATGCCGACAATATGTGTGGCGTGGCCTCTCTGGCCCAGTATCCCATTGTGTATACTACTTCAACCCAAAATAAGTGTCCAGCAAATTAATTCTCAAATAAATGTATCACACCATAAGTATGTATACTTAAATATTTGTGAAGTAATCTATCTCAGAGTGAGCAATATACAACCAAAAAGTGAAATATAAATATGTATTAGCTCATTCCCAGAATGAATTTTAAGAATTTCGACGAGTAATGATTACTAGGAAATCGGGCGATAATGTTATATTTTTATAGAAACAATACATGCGCTGATCGATGGCCTCACCTTTTTGTATTGAGCTGCTTCTTGGAAGCCAGGTCGTGCCGCCTGGCTTCCTAGATTGCCGGCCTATTTGACGAGAGCAAAATCATTGAGAACAAATTGAAATTTGCACCCAAGGGAAGCTTATCTGCGCTGTGCAGGCGCCGGGCGCCAGGCACTTGCACTACACCCCGCTCCACGCAGATAGCAGCGGCAGGCAGCCGGCGCTAATTCATCAACAGTAAAGGCAATTTAGATACTCATCTAACCGGATATCGACAGCCAGGCAGCAGGCAGCCGGCAGCAGGCAGGAGGCAGCCATGTAAGCAGATACCCGCCAACCCTGCCAACCCTGCCAGCCCATCCGCTCCTGCGGCTGCGAGCATCCCCGAGCGTCCTGCAGACAGGGTTCCATAAAATATTGATGGACGTGGAGTTGGCAGCGCTACTCGCTTCCTGTTCGTGTCTGTCGCAGCCATAAATAATTTGCTGTAAATGCAATCGTGGGGTTACATGGTGGGTCGGTGGGTCGCCCTGGAGTGGATGTGGGTGGATGTGGGTGGGTGGCTGATGGCCTGGGGTGGAGCCACTGCCATTAGCAAGGCGCACGGTGCGAAAGTGTTTCGTATGAATTATTCGCTGGCAGCCAATTTGGAGTCACGTTTGCCGGCACAATTGAAACTGAACACCGACCATCGAACCACAGGCCATGATGCTACCTCAGTGGTGCCAGTTTAAGATTACAAAAAGGTTATAGCCATAATAAAGGTAAGTTTATGTTACTTTCCCTTTGAATAAATACTAGGCAAGACTTCTTAAATAAGCTGATTATTTAAAGAAGCTTTTATTACCTCAAGAAGATTTAAAATCACTTAATCAGTGATTAAAGGGATTTGAAATATAATAAAAGGCAAACACGGTTTGGAAGAAAATTAAATAAAATGAACCACAAGACAACCAACATTATTTTAAAAGAACTAAATCAACTTTAAGCAGCTTATTATTTAAATAAGCTTTTATTACCTCATGAAGATTTAGAATCACTTAATCAGTGATTAAAAAGATTTGAATTAATATAAAGGGCAATCAGGGTTTGGAAGAAAATGAAATAAAATGAGCTACAAGACAACCAACATTATTTTAAAAGAACTAAATCAAATTTAAGCAGCTTTCACCAATATTCTGGTACATGAAAACACTAAAAAGAATTTCTTATTTCTTAACCTTGGAGATATATTCTAGACAAGATCTTACCCATATAATATGGAATATTAAAGACCTCTTGAGATCACCTTAAATGAAAATAAAAACTTGTGAAACTAAAGACAACTTTTGGCGACTTAAGCACCTCTCTAACTATCTGGGATAAAAATAAAAACTTTTGAAACTAAAGACAACTTATGGCGACCTAAAGACCCCTCTAACTATCTGGGATTCTCCTCAGCGATCCTGGCCAGGTGCGGCTAGAAAGCAGACCAATGGCCAGCACTGTGCTAGAGTCCTCTCCGCCTGTCGAAATGCCGTAATTTGTTATGTCTGCCACTGTAGCCGGCCCTGTCTATCTTCGGGCCGGGGCTGCTTTTTAATAGCCATTCTCCCGCTGGCCGACTGTTGCTCGGCGGTTGTTGTCGGGCCTTTATCGCCGGAGTGCCTCCCCGCCCGCCGGCCGGGTAATGTGTATTTAATGACGCCATCTCATGTACAATGCCCGTATCCGGACGGCCGTGATCCTGGCCTTGAACACGGGCCATCGGTTGTCCTCCGGCTCCTAATGTCCAGTGACCGCAGCCATCTGCAGGATATTGCCCCGGCTCCCCCCCTCGTCCGGAGCCGTGCCAATAAAGCAGGGCCTGTTGCCAGGCGTTTCAATTTCGTGCCTGCCGCTTTTTTCAATATTTTTAAAACGGCCGCCATAAAACGTGAGCGGTAATGTGCGGACAAGGCAGTTTAATTGCGCCCCTGCCCCTGCCCCCGTCCCGGAGGCAATCCGCTCCTGCTTGTCTCAGATTATGATGGGATAGCTACGGCTGTGTATAACACTAATTGAATTTAAGTCCACTCCACAAACAAAGGCAGGAGAGTCAAACAAAGGATAATCAAACTGGAGGATAATCTGGAATCACTGGAAAACTAATAACCTAAAACTAGGGGATATTCTGGGGCAAGAAGTGGGAAGGAAACCTTTTATAAAATATATCAAATACAATATGTATTATGTATAAATATATATCAGATTATATATATATCTCAGATTATGATGGGATAGCTACGGCTGTGTATAACACTAATTGAATTTAAGTCCACTCCACAAACAAAGGCAGGAGAGTCAAACAAAGGATAATCAAACTGAAGGATAATCTGGAATCACTGGAAAACTAATAACCTAAAACTAGGGGATATTCTGGGGCAAGAAGTGGGAAGAAAATCTTATATAAAATATATAAAATACAATATATATTATGAATAAATATAAACTTTCGCATATTCCTCCCTTATTTGCTCAGTGCAAATGCTGCAGTAATTCGATATTGACTAATTAATGCGCTCAACTTGCCTGCATAAGAAGCTCTGGCTTTGCGATTGTTTAAGTAATAACAATTCTATTAAGAGGGTTAATAAGTGTCCAGCGCGTTCGAGTTCTCAGCCGAAGGGCACTTCCTCTCTAACAATTGCACCTAATTGCAGACACTTGAGCTTAGCTGCACATTCACAGCCACCCCCTCCGTATATATATATATATATATAGATACAGATATATATATATATATAATGCAACCCTGTTCAATATAATTCCCAGTCAGTCTGCAGGGCAGCAGCAAAGAGAATATGATAAGAAGGAGCATTTGCATAAAGCTTTTAACCTAACGATGCGACATTTGCTTTTTATGTGATTCATGGGCACATCCACTTTCCTTTTTATATACACTTTTACCCCTCGAGTGCAGCGGCAACCAACTTCCGCACAATTATACAGCAATTTTTAACACAACAATCGCGGGGAGGGGAGTCGCCGCGGTTCCGGATCCGGATTGCAGGGCCAATTGCCTGCGGGCCAGAGGCTAGGGTCTTCGATGTCTTCGATGCCTTCGATGCCTTCGATCCGACTTGGTCGGATGCTTAAGCAGATTGAAACAATCTCCGGAGTGGGTAAGAGCCCCCACTGCTGCTGACGAGGAGCTTTTCCCTGGCTTTTAACTTTCGCCCCGGCTGACTCGGCTGTTCTTATTATTATTATTCTCCGGCGTCTGCCTGCAACTGTCAGTTGGGTAATTTATAATGAAGTTTCCTTATTGACACTGGCAGCCCCGCCAAATTCCAGTCTCAGTCTCAGTCTCAGACTCGGATTCGCACTTCCGCTGCAGTGATTCTCGTGCAGCCCGGCATAAATTATGGATCCTGGATATATCGCCATAAATTGCTTGTCAAGACGGGAGTCGACAGGCAGCTAACTAAGACGCTGCCTCCTGCCTCCTCCTGGCTGCTGGCTGGAAAACAAATAACAATCAAAATCACTTTCTGACCCCAAGTCGATTTATATGGGAAATCTCGGCTATGGCAGTGGCAGTGGCATGCCAGTGGCAGTGAGGCCTTAATCGCTGGGGCCAGCCGCATCATGAGATCGTCAATCGTTTTGATTTATTGCCGTTTTATTTGCGCATATCCTTATTTTGCCGGGGCCCCGCAAGTTGCGGCCGAGGCTATTTTATTGTTCGATAAGTTATCAGGCTGCGGGCAAGGCGAACAGGCAGCGGCCTCAGAAGATGGCAAATATCATAATTTTCGCAGGACACGCTGGCTTGTGTTTGCGTTCGTCCTGTCACATTGCCGTGCAGGGCATAAATCTAAATTAAATGCCCTTTTGAGCGGCTCCCAAGGAGGGGGGGCAGGGAAAATGTTTATATTCAGCACATTGTCACTTGTTGTGGCCACTTGGCTGGACTCCGACGGGAGCCGCTGCTCAGTAGCCCGGGCAAATAAATATTAATCATTGTGTAATAATTTTCTGCTGTCAGCTAAATTCAGGCAAAGTATTCATAATCCACAAGTAAGAACCGCTTTTGACAAATCGTTTTGCGGGCCACTCGCATAAATATTTATATTATATTTGTGTGCCAGTTGGAATGCTTTTAAAGTTGCCCGCAGCTGGGCGCTGATTTGATTTCTTGGGCGCCGCTTCCGGTTCCGTGTCCCCTTCCCTTTGGCTTATTCTTTCGCCGAGTTTTGGCAACTGTAAATCAGTTGTAGATCCTTTGATGTGCTCGGGTCCTGGGAAACGAGATTGCAATAATCAAAATGTAATAAACGGGCCTTCACACACACAGCTCTCAACTCCTTGGGTCAAAGAGAAATGTTGTTTATGCACGGGTCCTTCGGACGTGATTGCGCGTGTGTGTGTGGCGGAGGGCTCCTCATTTTGTCCTTTGTGCGGCTCTTGGCATTCGATGCACGTAACGCATTGTTTGAATTTCATGGCGACTTTATGAGTTTTGTAATCAGGTTTGTGAGCAAACAGACCCAAACACACAGTCACCCCACTCACCCCTGCACACATGTCGGTGCCGTGTTAACCTGCACATAAATATTGTTTCTGGTCGTGGGTCCTGGATGTGGGCGTGTTGACAAGCCGACCGCCCGCTAATGCTAATGAAACCCAAAGTTTCGGCACCCTCACCTCCTCCCCGCCTCCCCGCCTATTAAGCCATTTTGTGGTCTACAAAATCCACTTAAAATGTCTGGCGGCAACAAAAATATTTTATTGCATACTTTTATGCGCAGACATTACCTGCACACCGCCGAGCTATCGGTGAAAATGCTCAACAATGTGATTTATACACGCTGGAAGCACTTAAAACTAGACACACTTTCACAATAGACTGACCACGCCCCCAAAAAAACGCCCCTTTTGTTGTGTTTGCTGGCACTTTGGAGCCGTTCCAAGGCTCAGAGCTTAGTCAGCACACAGGGAGAAATCGTTTCAGTCTTGTCAGAACGCCTGGCAATCAATTTTATTACTAAAAGATAAATGTTATTACTTCTTTATGATGAAAGTTCAAGGCTGAAGCATTAAAGTGTGTGGTCTTTATTAAGGTAAGTATTTTAATTCCAAGAAATGGAATCTATGATACTTTTCCTTTTTGAAATTGTTTCAACACTAAAGGTAATATATCTTAATTATATATTTCTAAAAGATAAATGTTATTACTTCTTTATGATGAAATTTCAAGGCTGAAGCATTAAAGTGTGTGGTCTTTATTAAGATAAGTATTTTAGTTCCAAGAAATGGAATCTATGATACTTTACCTTACCTTCTCGAAATTGTTTCAACGCTAAAGGTAATATATCTTATTATATGTTACTAAAAGATAAATGTTATTACTTCTTATTGATGAAAGTTCAAGGCTGAAGCATTCAAGTTTGTGGTTTTTATTAAGGTAAGTATTTTAATTCCAAGAAATGGAATCTATGATACTTTTCCTTCTCTAAATTGTTTCAACTCTAAAGGTAATATATCTTAATTATATATGCTCACTTAAAGTAATATTTTTAATAAATGGAAAGTGCAGAATCATTTGCAATATTTTCCTAGGTGCAATGCCATTGTCTGGAAGCCAAACAAAGGCCGCTCTGCAGCTGATGACCAGAAATTAACTAAGCGGCATAGTGGCAACAACAATGTTGCCAAGCCCGAAACAATGGCCAAGACGTCGGCTCAAAGGCCACCCCCCCGCCCAGGGCAAACAACTAGTATTGCCAGTCCCCTCCCGGCCTGCTTGTCTGGCTATCGGCTGTCCACTCCGGAGCATTAAATAAATATTTGCCATGCTCTGCAGGAATTTTGAGACCCCAATCCCCGGGAAACATCCCCGGCCCAGAGAAAAAAATATTCTAAATATCATATCATCAGCATTTTTCGATAGAGTCGCCCTGGACACGGGGCCATGTGGCTGCTCTGGCTCTGGGGGCTGGGACCGTCCAGTGTTTACCATTTATTTTTTGATTTGGGTTTTTAAGGTGTGGATGGATGTGCCAAAGGCGGGCGTGCGTGCCCAGCGACTGTGGGGTCGGGTGTGGGGTGTGGGGTGTGTGTTTGTGTGGTGTGGTTGCCAGTGTGCGGTTGTGTAGGCAGTGGAGTGTTGACAACTTAAGTGGAATTTTGCCTGCTCGAGCGTTGCAGGCATGGGCTTTATCAGATGACATTAATATCGAAGGCCAGTTATTAGTTGGGGTAAAGAGGGATTACTATCTATACACAAAGACAAAGTGTATAAGGATATAACTTAAATACATATTTAGCTACTTAAAGCATTTATGATATGTACTATAATGCAAGAAGCTTATGGGAAAGCAAAAACCACTTTTTATAACTATATTTATTGCCTGCAAAAATGAATAACCTCGAACTGAGCTACGTCTTCTTTCGGACATGGTGATCGTACAATATCATGAATCCATACAAGTCCGACTTGATCTGGGAGCGTCGCACATTGAGGCTGAAGGGGTTCTTCTTTGGGGTCACCGGAATGTTCTTGTGATCGCCCTTGTGGGTGAACATGAGGCCGTGCTCCGGATGAGCCACCACGGTGTAGTTGTCGTTGTCATTGGCAAAGATCTTCCGGGTCCGCCAGTCGTAGAAGACTATATCGGTCTGCTGGGGCCGCAGCATTTTCTTCTCCTCGAAGACGGCCCTCCAGTCGACCGCGTTGGGTCCCTTGAAGCGAAAGTTACGCAGACTGGCCTCAAAGTCTATGTAGCCCGACTTGGAGAACCCGCTCCTGCCGGCTATCTCCAGAAAAATAATGGTCTATGAGGCAGAGATTTGAGCTTAGGTTACCAATTACACAGCACTCACAGATATCTCCTGCTGGACATTGACATGCTCCCGTTGGGCCAGGGCCCAAAGGGCCGGATCGCTGCCTTTGAAATACTGGCTATAGTATATTATGGCGGAAACTGTGGGATTGAGTAGCTGCTCCACCTGCTTCTTGGCGGCCAGGAACTCGTCCTCCTCGTAGAAGGTGCGGTGCTCCCGGTAGCCCAGCTTCGTGAGTGTGGTGACTGTCTTGTGGCAGGGCAGGTACCGGAAGTCCTCGACGGTGGTGAAGGAGCGCAGGTACTCCTGGTAGTTGTCGAACTTGGCAACGCTAAAGTCTGTCATGTCTTTCTACAGGAATTACTGGGTGTTCTGTGAGTGTTCTCTCTGTGTTTGTGTTCTCCAATTGATTAATGATCCTGATTTAGTATTCCCAGGCTACTAGTTGTGTGTACTTTAGTAGTCTGATTTGACCAATTTAATTTTCTAATCATAGTTGTTTTTCGGGCTAGGTTCGGAGCACGTTTTGTCCCAGACCGCAAATATTGAAATAGTTTAAATCACACGCTCCATGCTTATGTGAATTTTGTGGAATTTTTTAATATATTTCGGCTTCCATTCGGCACATTATTCACATACCGCCGCAATGGCCAGAAATATTCATATTATTCAGTTATTTTATTTGTGTGTCCCGGCCAACGTGATGAAATGAGGACTTTCGTGTCCGCAGACACAGAGGACATGTTCATTTCTTAATATGGTGACCCGAGTCAGGAATTGCTGAAATATCAATTCCATTCCCCCCACATTCCCCAGAGAAATCCCGATGTGACCTGCGAAACCGCCATTTAAATTTATCAACACTTGGCCCCAATGAGGGCATTTCCGGTTGGGCACGCACACAGAAGTAGGCTGGCAGCTGGCATAACAATAGCAAAAATGGCCGACGCGTGCTCAACATCTGAATTCGAAATAATTAACTTGAATGCTAATTAGTTGAATTATCAATAGGCGGCATAATATAGCCGGCACGACTATTTATTGACATTAAATCGACGCTAACACACACGCGGCCGTAAAGCTAAGGGCTGTGGGGGCGTGGCGGGCCATGTTTATGGCCCACTGGGCCTGGCCAGCGATAACTAAAATGTGTTTTAGCCGCATAAATCCCCATTCAGGCGAGGGGCCTTGGCTGGCATTTAAATATATCAAGTGGCAGCCCAGATACTCACTATTATTTACATGGGCCCCCATCAACAACTGCAATATCAGCAAGTTCTCGGCGGGTGTAATTTAAGGCCTCGACATAAATCATCAGGACACCCGCACCCACACACCCACACACACACACACACACGCACACACACAGCCACAGACAATTTTGTAAAACACTCCGAGTGCGGTTTCCCCCCCGTCTTGGCATGTGTTGAATAAATTTATTGTTGTGCATAATGCTGGCCAAGATCGCAAGCGTAAAAAATTGCCATTATGAATATGAAGTGCACTGCGTTTAAGGAGCAGCGACTTGCTTGCCTGCAGTCCTGCAGGATGACTCCTCATACGCGCGAGAGTGTGAATGATGGCGGCGTTTAAGGACGCGATGCGTCACCAGTCACCAGCTAGCAGCTCCAGCTCCAGCTCCAGCTCCAGCTCGTAATTATGAATATTAATTTCAGTGTAAGCGCTCAAATTGCCAACCGCAGGCGGCGGGGCGTGGCCCCCGAGCAGCTATGCAAATATATACGCAAAACTAATGGCGCAAAAACGGAGTCTATGAATAAATCACAGAAGATTAAGTCCCAAACGATGTGAAAAGGGATAAAGGCGCAAAAGTGTCCATCTCCCAAAAAACACACACAAACGCCACCGAGAGCCTAAACAAATAAGGCCAAAAAGTGTTTGGCAGAGAAAGGGATACGGCCAGAGGAGACACACGACAGTTCAGCTCTGTATAAATGCAAGTCTTCATTAAATTTGCATATGTCGATATTTTTGGGTAGCCCCCATAGAGCATTTCAGAACCTCTCAATAGGTGAAAGTTCAGGCTCTGAGCCTCAGACATCACATGATGAATGGCAATAGTCAGTCCAATTAAAATTCGTACACAAGGAATTTTCTTGATCCTCTTATATGAACGCCTATTAAAAATTATTCCATAAAGCATTCTATGCCAGGCCATTGTAGGCTCTCCGTATGAGGCCATAAATTCCCCATCGATGTGAGGCCGTATTTCATGGAACTCGGTTTACGAGTATATTGAATTTTATTTACGTACTTGTGGGCCGGGGCTGGCTGGATTCTCTGTAATTATTTGCCATGTGCGTCACGAAAGTTTGCCATTTTCGTGAACGAGTGCACCTCAAAGTTGAAGCGCCAAGTGCTACATGGCGTATGTGTAATTTTTCATTCCGTTCCCAGATTCTGGGCACTCACAGCAGCGTATCTGTGTCTCATCCCTTTCGACTGTCATGTTCCACACTCCTGCCTCTCTATGTATGTGTATGTGTGTAGTTTCGAGTGCTCTTTTCCCGTGCCCTGTTGATGTTTAGTTTTTAGACACGCCGGCAAATATATTTGAATTTTATGCAAATTTTAATTGCTTTACTTTGCGATGGAAATTTACGACCCCGGCTGTGCCGGAAAAAAGAAACTGAAGCTCCGTAAAGGGAAGCGGGGAATCGAGTCCTCGGCATAAATATTTTAGTGGTGCTAAAATAAATAATAGCCAGTCCTGGTGGTTAATACCCAACATTGCCGGCAATTAGCCAGCAAGTCAATGGGGCATCCGGAGAAAAAAGCAAGCGATTCGGTGAGATTTTATTGCCCTTCCTTGGACGGATGAAAAGCTTTGCTCGCACAAGCTCGCCGACAGACCCCAAGGACTGCGAAAAGTTTCATATTAATTCGCAGAAATCACTCAAAAGGATTGCCAGCATCGCAGCAGTAACACATGTGTCCTTCGGCTTCCCCTTCGCGAGTCCTGCTTTCTTTATGTACGTATATATATCCTCCCACCACCAGATTGGACAGCTCAGTTGCTAGACAATTGACTCTACGACCAGCTGAGTTGTTTATTCGATTTTCACTGGCCGAGGCGAATGGTCTTTTAATGGCCTCCTAATGGCTAGCCCTGACATTTTTATCGTGATCAATTTGGACGGTTTGTTAATTTATTTCAAGCTTTCATTGAGTTGAGACTCTCCCAGCTTGAGAAATGTTAGACCCCATTTGTAATCTCTTTATAAGTTAATAATTTAAATACCCATTACTGCAAAGGAATCTTCCTTTGTATATTAACTAATATATATATAACAGAATAACTCACTTACCCCAGACAATCCTGATGTGATCTGTATGTATTTCTAAGTCCGCTTCTGGGGGCGTGTCCGCGCAGCTGTTACATGCTTTTTACGAGCAACAATTCCTGCAACATTGACAGAAATGTGCATAATAACCGAAGTGCTTTTTACATTGCCGCTGCAAAGGAAGTCATAAATAAGCCAAGCGCTGACGGGGCAGTCGAAGGCGGCGTCTCCATTGTCCGGACCCGACCGGAAGGGGTGTGGCTCCGCTGCATCTGTGTCGCCACAATGGGCGCAAATCAAGTTATTACGGCCCATGGCCGGACTTTGCAACTGCGTCACACATGGCGTATGGAGCATAAATAGCCCCGCCACTTGCTCGCCGATCCATCCGCCCCGTTGGCTGGCCGGCTGGCTGGCTGGCTAGAAACTTTCTTTATGCGCTTTCCATGAACATTTCGTGGCAGGTTTATGTATTTAATGGACTTTGCACAACTTTGCCTCGCCTTGTTGGCCCTTATTCCTTTCTTTTTGGCCATCTTGGCCCAAACGTCTGCATCGCAAGCTGGAAGCATGCTGGCTGGGACGCATTATGTCCATTGGCAAAGTTTGGTGACGCCAGCATTTATAACCGCTCCAGCGTCCATTTTGATTATTAGCCACCATGACGCACATACACCAACCCACACAATGCGTGGGCTTTTATGACCCCTTTTATTTGGGCGTCTGCCCAGCATTTTCGGTTCATTTGCGGCGCCAAACAATCCATAAATGGCTAAATGCATTCTGTGTACTTAAGAAAAAAAGCACCATAGGAAATGTGGTATTAATCAGTGCATAAAATTCATAATCAATCTGTGATTAATTTAAAATTAAATCATAGATTTTAAGGATTGGATTTGAAATTGAGTCTCATGTTTCAATTTAAATTGTTACTTTTATATTTCTTTACTATAAAAAGTGACTAAGACATAATAATATATATAATATATATATAAATAATCTGCAGACTTTTCTCTATCTCTTAAAACATTTATGATTTTTAACTGCCTAAAGATATTTTCTCCACTTTTAGTGCACCAAAACATTGCTGAAAGCTTCTCACCTGCAACCTTGGCATTTTCCGCAGCGCGGCTCACCTTGAACTTTGGTTTGGAGAAAGAAAACAGATAGTGAAGAGGGCCTGTTTGTTTGCTGGGTTTTGAAAACACATTTCAATGGGAGCCATGCACTCGAAAGGCCAGAGGTTAGGCCAACATTCTGGGGCAAACATTGCGGGTTTTCAACAGCCAGTGAATATGGTACGCACCCATAGAAACCAACTGAATCCGCCCTGAATTAAACCTGAAATTGTAACCCGCTTGTAAGTAGAATTCCCTTTTGGCAGTGGTTTATATAGCCTGCGAATCAGTATTCAAGCGTTTGCCAATTTGGCTTGGCACAGAGTCGGCGTCGAATAGACGTCGTGAGGCAGCAAAAAGCCAGCTCATAAGATGGCACTCTGCTGTCGACGGCTTCCTCCGGCGACTGTTCTCGCAACATTATTAAAATGTTGTCAGGCATTCCGAGCCAGTCCCAGCCATATTTCATAGTTGCAGCTATGTAAATATGTATGTTGCATGCTGCCACAGGAGCACTAGACGCAATAAAAGGGAAATAAGCTGCCATATTGCTTAAAAATACTGCCAAGAACAAATTTTAAGAACATTTTGAGGAGTATTCGAGGTACTTCTAGTATCTTTTAGAGGAAATATAAGCCTCCTACGAATATCATTAAACTTTCAAGTAAATAGCTATATTATAGTACTGGACTTTCCTGTATCTTTAGGTTAAATAAAAAACGAAATAAGCTACCTATTGCTTAAAAATACTGCAAAGAACAAATTTTAAGAAGATTTTGAGGAGTATTCGAGATACTGCTAGTATCTTTTTCAGAAATTATAAGCCTTCTACGAATATCATTAAACCTTCAAGTAAATAGCTATATTATAGTACCAGACTGTATCCATTGGGTAGATAAATGGTTAAATAAGAAGGAAAAAACTTCCTATAACAAATTTTAAGAACATTTTGAGGAGTATTCGAGGTACTCCTAGTATCTTTTTTAGAAATTATAATCCTCCAACGAATATCATTAAGCTGCCAAGTTAATAGCTATATTATAGTACCGGACTTTGATGTATCCATTAGGTAGATAAATGGTTAAATAAAAAGGGAAATAAGCTGCCATATTGCTTAAAAATACTGCCAAGAACAAATTTTAAGAACATTTCGAGGAGTATTCGAGGTACTCCTAGTATCTTTTTGAGAAATTATAAGCCTCCTACGAATATCATTAAACTTCCAAGTAAATAGCTATATTATAGTACCAGACTGTATCCATTGGGTAGATAAATGGTTAAATAAAAAGGAAAAAACTGCCAAGAACAAATTTTAAGAACATTTTCAGGAGTATTCGAGGTACTCCTAGTATCTCTTTGAGGAAATATAAGCCTCCTACGAATATCATTAAACTTCCAAGTTAATTGCTATATTATAGTACCAGACTTTCCTGTATCCATTAGGTAGATAAATGGTTAAATAAAAAGGGAAATAAGCTGCCATATTGCTTAAAAATACTGCCAAGAACAAATTTTAAGAGCATTTTGAGGAGTATTCGAGATACTCCTAGTATCTTTTTGAGAAATTATAAGCCTCCTACGAATATCATTAAACTTCCAAGTAAATATCTATATTATAGTACCAGACTTTCCTGTATCCATTGGGTAGATAAATGGTTAAATAACAAACGAAATAAGCTGCCATATTGCTTAAAAATACTGCCAAGAACAAATGTTAAGAACATTTTGAGGAGTATTCGAGGTACTCCCAGTATCTTTTTGAGAAATTATAAGCCTCCTACGAATACCATTAAGCTGCCAAGTTAATAGCTATATTATAGTACCAGACTGTATCCATTGAGTAGATAAATGGTTAAATGTCTGCATTTTTACGGAAACCTGGAAGTGTATGAACAACAAGCAAAAATGGAGACGGAAACGAAATGGTAAAATATCAACAAGCACTGACAGCAAGGACAAGGACACTTATCGAATGCGAAATTGATGAGCTGGGCAAATGACAGTCCGGCTGGGATGGCTCACGTCCCTCGTCCTCATCACCAGTCCTCCTACTCCCCCTGAGGCATAATGAAGGCCCTGCGGACTGTGTTCGATAAATTCCCGAAATTCGCTCTGACTTAAAGTCAATAAAAGTCCACTTAAGGCTTCATTGTTGCCCCGCCGCTGGAAGGAGCTGGGTGGGGTTATCCCGATGCCGCTCCGCTGTGCACAGAAATTGTTTTTTAATGCGCGCCCATCAATAGACAAGCCAAATAGTCCATCGCGAATTTAACTACAACCATTTTCCTGCTCGATTTTCCAGCATCAAGTATTAAGAGCCAGCCTGGCAGGGGGAGATGTGGATGGTCCACTTGGGGGATGATGTTTCCATCTCCTGCTTCGACGCCTTCTACCTGCTGGCTGGCCAAAAGTTTAACAGATGCCCAACAAGTGGCGATATTCCAAACAAAAGCAAGTCAAATTCTTTTAAATTTATAAAGCTGAGCTAATAGACATTAGTAATAAAACATAAATAAATACGAAATAATGGAAGATAAATATTACTCCGCCAAACTATGATAACAAATGCATAATTGTAGATGAGACTCCAATTAAGCCACATATATACTGAAGTAACACAGTTGCTAAATCACAAATAGTGTTTCATAAATTCTGCAAGCCACTAAGCCCTTTTGTTTATTATTATTCAGCCCTGAATGCGATATTAGGTGGCTCATAATTGGAATCTCCTGTAGGACTCACCCCTTTTGGAAAATAACCCCCATTCAGGGGCTGTATCTTTGGCTCGAAAACAATAGGTTTCGCTTGTCCTGCGCCCCCCTTAACGGGCTAATGCGAGTTTCCCAACAATTTTCAGAAGCGCTGAAGTTTCCCCTGCGAAAACAGGTTGCAAAGGCACGGGGATGAGGAAGCCAGGCTCGTGTGTGGCTAATTAGAACACATTTCTTCAATTTAACCCCCAACAAAAGTCAGAGGGGACGCACGAGCAAGTTTCGAGGAAAGCCGCTTTAATGAAACAAAATAGGGGTGGAAGCCGCGCTCCTGATGAATATCCTTGCTCAATTAAAGCTCCAGGTATTACACTGACATGCCTCTGTTAAGTCATTGCCAATGAAAACGCTTGAAACTTTTCCCATGAATGTTACGAGCCCTCTCTTGTTGTTGTATTTGACAAATATTTATGCTAATAAAAGCGGCATCAGCCGAGCGGGGGAATCCGATGCCGATGCCGGAGCCGAGGGAGAGAGCCGAAAACACTGTTGCTGCTCTTTGCGGCCAAAAAGTTTCTGCCGGAGTTCAGACTCCAGTTCGGGGCCAAAACAACCACTGGGGGAGTCCCACTGCTGCGGTCGATGATGCGAACTTAGCCGAACTAACATGCAACCTGTGAAGTGTGCTCGCTGGTGGAACTTTAAGCCCAGGTTTTTATGGTTAAATTATTATTTAATAAGTTTTATCGAGCACTAGCTGCACAGCCTCTCCTGAGTGTATTTCCTTTTTTGTAGCTATAAGTTGTCTCCTTAACAATCCCTAAATACTATTTCTTTTCACCCAAAATTATAATAACATCTTGAATGGCTCACAAACATAAACTAACAATTTAATGCCCCTTTTGTTTCGATTTCCATGGCCCCATCGCCCTCAACTGTCGCTGGTTGCTCAATTAGAAATAACACAACCCTCTGGCGGAGCTGGCTTGCCGGCTTGACTTTATTAAATTAACGTTTCATGTTCGTTTAATGAACAAAGGAAAGACGAAAATAATGATGCTCCCAAGGAGGCGTGTCCCGGAAAAGCCGGGGGATGGAACTGGGGGCAAGTCAACGTGTCGCATACTCGCCGAAATACAAAAATAAAAGACGCAAATGCGAAAAATGCCGCAGGATGTTGCCGTTGGTGTGCGGGCTGGCAGGCTGGCTGGCTGTTGTTGCTGCTGCTTTTTGCGTAACAAGCTACTCTAATGACAATATTGGCACTTACAACAACAATAACAGCAACCACAGCAGCAGCAACAGCAGCAGCAGCAACAACGAGGCCAACAACGACAACAACAATAATAATTTTGTGGTTATTACCAAGATTACAACGGCAGGGGCAATGGCAACTTTTTGTAGCCCCCACACAGAACATTTACACCAGGAAAAATAATAGTGCTTAAATGGTAACAGCATGATTTATAGACTAATAAGAATTTAACAGAATAATACTACAGATTTAGAACAGGTATATTCTTTTTCAACAAGCTAAATACATCAATAACATATAATTTCAACTTCAACTTCATAACTTATGTTAAAGTATAATTAATTGCCATAATTTCTCACTGTGCACACATACAAACTGTCAAGGAAAGAAAGAAAAACATGTCGCACACAAGGAAGTCAACGCGCACACACACGGGCACACCCATACACGTGCAGCTGCACCTACACATGTACAAACATTTATAGTCTACTTAGAATTTAGCGACATTTGCCGGGGGAGAAGGAAGAATCAAAGAAAGGACGAAGCAGAAGCAGGAGCAGAAGAGCCGACGACGGAATGTTTTCATTTTTAATGAAGGCACGTAAAATGCGAAAAAGTCCTGCTCCACACACTCGCTCTGAGTCACACACACGCACACACACACACACACCGGCGAGCATTCATAGATTTGCTTTAATTATAATTCCAGACGCGTTTATCACATCAACAACAATACAGGCAGCAGCAGCAGCAGCCCCGCCGCACCCTTGTACTTGAAATATTATATGGCACTCACCCAAAGCCATTACATCTGTGTGGCCACAAAATGTTTTTCATAAACTAAGGCACAAAGCCGTTGAAATTTTAGAATGTCCTGTAGGTGGCAACGAACCAGCCAGCCAGCCTGCCTCCTCATCCTGCTCCTGCCTTACGTATTCCTTAGTCCTTTGTTCGGCTGAAATATTTATGCATTCGTATGACAAAAATTTTACAACAGAGTTGCTTGTTTATTATATTTGCCCTTTTCTGCATGCTGCTCATCTCCAACTTCTTGGGCTTGTAAGTTCTTGATGCGGCAATTTTGCAACAAAAATTATCTTTTCTCCCCTGGATTATCGCAAACTTTTGGCCAAATTGCAATTTGCTTGAGAGAAAGCATAACAAAATAATGGTGTAGTAAAGTGCGTTATGGTTTACGTGCCGAGTTTTCTTTCATTCAACAAATATTTCACTTCTAATTACTACATGAGGGCTTTATAAATATTTATATTTTCAGTTGAATATATATATATTCATGTGAATATAATAATACAAGAAGTCTAGGGGCCAACTCAGAGACCTTTTATATTTTCAGTTAAATATATATATTCATATGAATATAATAACACAAGGGGTCTATGGGCCAGCTCAGAGATCCAGCATTAATAGAAAGAAGAACTAGTATAAATGGATTTATAAAGACCACAATTCAAGTCAATAAAAACCATTAAGTCTCCACTTAAACTGAAAAAATAACGGACTTATTGGAATGCTAAGGATAAAGTATATACCGATTAAGCAAATATATTTATATATATACGTAGTAAAGTGCGTTATGGTTTACGTGCCGAGTTTTCTTTCATTCAACAAATATTTCACTTCTAATTACTACATGAGGGCTTTATAAATATTTATATTTTCAGTTGAATATATATATTCATATGAATATAATAATACAAGGAGTCTAGGGGCCAGCTCAGAGACCCAGCATTAGTAGAAAAAAGAACTTGTATGAAAGGATTTATAAGGACTACAATTAAAGTCAATAAAAACCATTAAGCCTATTTAAAGCCCCCACTTAAACTGAAAAAATAAGAGACTTATTGCGATGCTAAAGATAAAGGATATACCGATAAAGCAAATATATATATATATATGTAGTAAAGTGCGTTATGCTTTACGTGCCGAGTTTTCTTTAATACAACAAATATTTCACTTCTAATTACTACTTTGTTAATATATATATTTTCAGTTAAATATATTTATTCATATTATATAATAATACAAGGAGTCTAGGGCAAAGCTCAGAGACCCAGCATTAATAGAAAAAAGAACTAGTATGAAAGGATTTATAAGGACTACCATTAAAGTCAATAAAACCCATTAAGCCTACTTAAAGCCTCCACTTAAACTGAAAAAATAAGAGACTTATTGGGATGCTAAAGATAAAGTATATACCGATAAAACATATATTTGTTTTGAGTAAATACAAAAGCACAAGTAAGCCAGTAAATGGTAAGCGTTTCCTTCGTTACGTTGGCTTTTTTCCATTGTTTCAGCTGATGTGTGCGAGCCATGTGTTTATGCAAACAGAATAATGTGTGTGGCCGTGCAAATAATTTTGGCATTTTGAAAATAATATTTATAATGCACAGCATATGCAACAAAAGGCTCTAATCCCGCCATAAGCCCAATGTGTTCCACCGAGCAGCTGAGCTTTATGGCCAAATCGGGCCCAAACAGCAGCAGGCTGCCGTGAGAGGATAATGACCCTCGAGTGCGGCTATGTGAACAGATTAGAGCCGGCAAATGTAAACACAAACTTATTTTCCGAGAGCGATAAACACTTGACTCTCAATTGGCGATGACAAAATATTCGAGGTTGGACAAACACTTGGAAGCCATCCCAAGACTAAGCTGACAAGGAATGTACTCAAATATGAAATGCAGGACAAGAGGATGTGCAGCCGAGATGGGAAATAATATTTATTCGATATTTCCCCTTATTATCGAGCGCCACAACAAATGGCTAGCAGTTGAGCAAGTTTCGAGCAGCAAACTTAAGCCAAAGTGCACACAGACCTTGGCTCCCAACTCCTCTTGCCCGGTCTCGTCCTGACTCCACTTCGACATGGGACCAAAGGATGTGCTTAGGCATGCAATAATCTAATGTGCAAATATGAATGGTAAATGGGCGGGCAGGGCGGCGTGTACAACATGCTACATGCCACTAAAAATCTAAATAAAGTGGCAGAAAGTCTGAAAGAACGAGGGCCCGGGATTTCTTTCATAAAGCGCAATGCAGTGAAAGATGTTGGTTCAATAGCTCCGTCACACGCCCCGTACATATTGGAACTTTGCCCCGGCCTGTTGGAGGAGGGACCCCGCCACAGACCGCCAGACACGTGCACTTGAAAACGCCAAAGTCAAAACCCAGCATCGATGCCGATGCCGAAGGCGATGCCAACGCCAAAAGTCAATAATAATAAGTTGGGGGATTCGGAGTACAAAAAAGTCCTGCCAGCCAGCCGCTCGAGCCCAGGGCAGGCGGAGGAGTACAAAAAATACGCAGACAAATTCGTTTGAAAAGGGTAAAGGAATGTAATAATACTTAAAACTTGAAATTCGACTATGCTGGGCCCGGCTACAAAGCCAGTAATGCCAAGTTGGACTTATGTGCTTTACTATTTAATTTTTTTTTTAGATAAAGAATTCAATTCCAGAAATTATTAAATATTTATTCAAGACCATAAACACATTACAGACATTTTTTAAAACCCCAGAATGATATATAAATTTAATTGCTTATTACTGAAATATTTCAAAATTTATTTAAGCACATAAACATATTATACACAGATTTAAGACCCCAAACTGAAATATAAATTTAATTCCATAGCCAAAGGCTATACCATCTGAGCTTCTGAACTTCTCTCTTTCTTAAAAAAATAATTAAAATTTAATTCCAATATCCTTTAATTTAAAATGTCTCAAAGTAATTTTTTTGCTTTAGTTTTAAGAGTTGCTTGGCATCACTGGACAACCCGGAATGGGCTCCGGGCTCACTAGGCGTATGAGTTATAAGCGAACTTGCTGTAAGCCTTTCACTGAGCTCTGTCCGCCGTCCTAGCCGAGCTGGGAGCTGGAGCTGGAGGACTGGCGGGATTGTGGGAACGTCCCTATCTCCGGCTGACTGTTAGTGCTCGCTGCTTGACTTCCAAGTGGCATTTACTCATTCTTTTCTTCACATGCTGCAGTCTGCCGCCTGCCTGCCTGCCTGCCTGCCTCGATTTGTCATTTTGCTGCCAAGACGAGACAGCGGCTGGGTCTGGGGCAGGGCAGGGCGGACGGGGAAAAAAGTATTGAAAAGCCCTCAATTCTGTGCATACTTTTGTGTGTCGAATTTGAATTCAATTTCCGACGCTGAAAGGTTTTTAATCTTGTTATCAGGCAGAGCCGCTCAGTCCCAGTCCCGCCCTTCCGCATTCTGAGCTCGAGAGGATTTTCTGGGCAACAACCCTCGTTAAACGTTGAGCAGTTGATTAGCTTAACCTTTCTGGTGCTATGCAATGCCCCCTGGCAGCCGATTGTTATTCACATATTAATAATTCCACACACACGCAGGAGTCCTGCCTTTGTCTTTCCGGCAAATAAACATTTAATTTGGTTATGGATAAGCAGGAATTTTCACGAGGGCAATGGAACTTTAATTGAATGGTCCAATGGTTATTTAAAGTCCAATGCAACGCTAAGTGCTAAGAATTAGGTAATAGGTTAGCCAATTAAAGAAATTAGGGAAGGAATGCAACCTTAAACCTTGAACTTTTTGTGTTAAATTATTCGAGAGTTTTGTCTGAAAGGATTTCAATGTCCAATGGTCACTGGATGTCAGAGTCTTATTACTTATTTGGTAGTGTGTTTTGCACACTCACCTGACATTGCTCTCTTAAAGGCTTTGAAAATTCCCAGAGAACATGAATAGAGTGAATTGTGGACTAGAGAGTGTTCTATTCCTCACTGGAACTGTATTAAAACCATCTGCATTTGTGTTTTATGCCAGAATTTATTCACGCCCATTAAATGCCCGACTCGTAGCAATGGAAGATTGCACCGGCCTATCGCAAATCGCAGCCAGTTAGTCTGCTCACGCACTTTGCAAATTTACCACAGCCCAACGGGGCCACACCGAAGTTGCCGCAGATTATAAAGGTAATCCCAGCCACGGGCCACGTACTCCGGCTCCTATAAACCGTAAACTCACGCACTCGCCCCGCAGCAGCGTTGGGAACTGCCACGTACCTCTCTGGCTCTGGCAGCGGCAAAAATAAAAAGAAAAACGTAAAAAACCCGTGCAAACAACACATTAAAAATGGCAAACAAAATGGCAAACATATTTCTCCAGGACGAGGTGAATAAAGGCCAAGGCGACGCACCGCCGAATTTCACATTTGTTTAGTGCTTAATGTTTAGCCACCGCCGATTTGCATGCCAAGCAGGTGCTATATAATTTATCAGCAAGGAGCTGCGGATCTGATTTATATACTACATAGGGCCTGGGCTGAAAAATGCCCGGCCCAAAATTGTTTTCGACATTTAAATGCCAACTGACAATCGGCGGGCCGACACCTGCGACGCCGTCCTGTCTGGGCAAAGGGAAGTCTGGGCAAAGATAAGCTGTATGTTCTCAAAAACTATTTTGAATATCATATCAAGGTATTTATAGTATTTTTTAATAGAAAAGAAACATAAAAAAATATGAAAACAACCTGTAAGAGCCTGTCTTGCAGCAAGTACAAGTAATAAACCCTAATTGAATAGTAGTTTGGGCTTAAGTTGCTATTAAATATTTGTATAAATATTATTAATTATTTTTATTGATATTTAACTGCATGAAAAGTAAAACCTCAACCTGCTGATTCCAGGAACACCCCTGGATAATACCGATTCCGATCTGCGATTGCAATTGCCATCAATTTAATCAACAAGGCTGCGACGCCAATGCAAATAAAAAGCGAGTGCTGCCGCCGCCATAATTTTGGTTTATTGCCGGGAATCTGTTAATGCGATGACTCTCAGTCTGCGATTTCCCCTGATTTCCCGCTCTGCCCGCAGTTCGATCCCCTTTCCATTTTCCCGTAGCCAGCCTCTGTCCAATGGCGCTCATAAATAAAAATCGCTGAGGCTTGAATTTTGCATAATTTCCCTTTTTTTCTTGTTTTGGTTGCACGCGGCATTACAAAGAGGAAAAAAGGAAAATGGTTGGGAAAATTGCCCGTGCACATAACGCCAAAGGTGTGTGGGTGTGGGTGTGTGTGTGTGGGGTAAATCTGGGCGTTGGAGAGGGGGCGTGTCAACGGCCTCAACCACACACCCGCTGTTGGCCTGCACATGCATCGTGGTGTGGCAATTTTCAGCTTGTATGTATTTATTGCACTTGAAATGCATTCCACAATGCGCCGGTAATTTACCCACCCCGGGACCAGCCCCGGATACCATCAGTCCACCCGTCCATTCATCCAGGAACCACTTTCAATGCAACTCCAATGTATGACTTGCAGTTGTTTGCATTTAGGGATTTATCAGGGGTTCAATTTGTGCCCATGGAGCCCTCAATACAAGGCCTTTTAGGGGCTTTAAAGGATATAATAGGATATAGTCCAACACTGAAAGAACTGGACAAGAATCTTGGCAATCAACCATAGATGGAGCTGTAGAAGAGGAGGAACAGTACAAGGATCTCTTCCAGGAACTGAACAAGGAACTGGACAAGGAGCTGGACAAGGAACAGCACAAGGAACTCGACTAGGAACAGGACAAGGAACTGGGAAAAGAACAGTACACGGAACTGTAGAAGGATCTGGTCAAGGAACTGGACAAGGATCTTGGCAAGATACTGTAGAAGGAACTAGACAAGGAGCTGGTCTAGGAACTGGGAAAGGAACAGTACAAGGAACTCGATTAGGAACAGGACAAGGAACTCGACTAGGGATTGGACAAGTAACTGGACAGAGATCCTGGCAAGGAACTGAAAGAAAGAAAGAGCTGGTCAAGGAACTGGGAAAGGAACAGTTTAAGGAACTCGATTAGGAACTGGACAAGGAACTGGACAAGGAATTGGACAGAGATATTTGCAAGGAACTATAGAAGGAACTGGTCAAGGAACTGGACAAGGATATTAGCAATTAACTGTGGAAGGAACTGGACAAGGAGCTGATCAAGGAACTGGGAAAGGAACACTTTAAGGAACTCGACCAGGAACTGAAAGATGAGAGAAAATTCCTCACTTATATATTGAAAATCACTGACTATATCCATAAGTTATGTATAAAAAGTCCCTCTTTGAAGAAGCTCTGGGAATACATATTTCTAACCACAGAAATTGAATTCATTTCAAGAAGCGAACTTTCTCCTCCCTTCCCCAATACCCCGACCCCCTAGATCCGCACAAGGACCCAAGTTCCCCCAGCGGGACCCGCCGCCACACTCCCCACAATGAAATTGGCACACTCGCCGTCCAACCGCATTTCGCCTACAATAAATCCAGACAAAAGCCAACTTTTTGGCAAGCGAGAATTTATGCCCGGACTGCCGGCCGACTTCTTAGCGATTTGTTCAAGCTTATAATTCATGTTTTAATTGGCAAGAGCCGGGGCAAGAGGCGCAGACATCGAAGAGACGCATTTATTTATGACTCGTTAAGTGTAAAATATTTGGCGGAAAATCAAAGGATGCCGGGGAAGCCCGCTTCAGCTACAGCTCCAGCTCAAACTGGGCTCTAAATCATATGGCTATTTAGGGGGTACGAAGGCCTAGTAACTCCCCCAAAAGCGGGTCAAAAAACGGCTGCCAAGTTGGCAGCCATTAGGCTAATTATAAGCTTTCCACTAGCCCGGTCCGAACACAATGCTAAGCCCCATGCGAGCATTTGAAACGATAAGACCCGAATACGGGATCACGAGGGCCACCAAGAGGTCCTTGTGCCGCCCGACATAAACTACAATAACAATTAGTGGGCTTACGAAGTCCGAGCTGAGAGCTCGGAGCCCCGTCCGGACCCCGGACCCTTGTCAGGCGCAAAGGAAAGTGTCCACAAAGTTTGTGCGTAAGCCGCTGCGAACAGGGGGACGGATTTGGGGTGTGTGGGTCGGTGGCTTCGATCCATTGGGGTTAACAAAGGCCGCTCCGGACTGTCATTGGGCCAGAAGTTGGCCGGGCTAAAGAGTGCATGACATACGCTTTTTACAATTATTTACTGACACTTCCGAGTCACGCCCTTAGGTGTCCTGCCAAGACAGCAAAAAGTCTGTGCATGTGAGCAGATTTAGGCCAGCTTTTTGCTCTTCAAAAACAAAGGAAGATCTGCGGGAGTAGTACTGAGCTGAATTAGGTAGTCATTGCTTGAAATTCAATAATTAAAAGAGATATACAATTATTTATTGCTGCTTTTATGCATTAAAACATTTCAATATTCAAGAGTTACTTCAACAAACTTATTTTGCTTGTAAATTGCCTTCATATTCACTGTAACTTGATCTTAGTCTTCAGGATAATTACAGGATTAGTAATTACGTTTATTTAGAGATGTAAATAACATTCTATTTCTGTGTAAAAATGACCTCAGCCAGGTCCTGCTACCTCCCCACTCAGATTAATTAAAAAAAGTTCTAAAAGAAAGCAATTGTAACCGAATCCTAAGTTGTCCGAGTTGTTTAATTTCTCAGCTCAGCTGAGAATCTCTGCTTCCCAGAAAGCTCTTGGGCTGAGAGCCGCTAATCAAAGCACTTCATCCGCAGAGTAAACACTCGACCAAGTGCTCCGGCAAGTGTATTTCGGCTTCAGCGTTTTGAGAGCAAACTTTTCCCGGCCCCGCCTTTGTTATGATTTCGAAAAGCCAAGGCGGGATAGTGAACTGTGTTTGTCATCGGACCTGGCACCGAGCACCGGGAAATCCTCTCCACAGGCAGTCGCTGAAGTTTTTGCCAAAGTGCTTTCTTCGCTCGCCTGCTCCTCCTGCTCCTGCCTCCGCCGAGGTCCTGTGAAGCCTTCCGAATCTGGCAGTGTGTTTATCACACGTCAAAGGCGCTTTTTGTCTTTGCCCAAATCTGCTTCAATTCGAGCCGAGATGAGCGGCGTATAAAAAAAGTTTCTGTTGTATAAACATTGTGTGATTGTTAGAAAAACATGTGCCACAGGCCAGACACACGCTCCCCAGGAACAAAGCCGTCATGAAGATGAGAAACAGGGAAGAAGTTAGAAAGTAGGGATGCTCTTACAGAACATTATGAACGATGATAATGATATTGAAAGCATTTCCTTTCTGATTAAAATATGAAATAGAGATCAAATTATGAGTTTAACAATTATAGACACTTTTATATATCTATCTTTATAGCAAACTTTTCCCTAAAGTCACAATACCCTCGGAAAAGCATGTATAATGAGAGAAAAGCCGGGAAAAGCTGGATAAAGGCAAAGCGAACTCATCAAACAACGCCATCATCTGCATATGCCACGTCCTTGTCAGCGACATACTCATTCCCGTTATGATGAAAAGTCGCAAGTTTTTCCCGAGCATGTGAGGAGTGCGCCGCGCCGCGTCTGTGTCACAATAAAGTCGCCTTTATAGTCCCGAGATTAGGTTAATCCGCTGACTGTTGGCTGTTGGCATCGCTATCTGCACTGCCTTTGTTCTAATGATGGAAATGAGCGTGTGAAAAGCCCGGGCAATAACTCTTTCTGTTGTGTTGGCCCTAATGAAAGGCGTTACAGTTTATTGTGCTCACGCACACACATTCCTCGGCGAGCGAGCGGCTTAATGAGCCGCTCCTGCCACTTCGCGGGGACAAAAAAAAGGAATACTCAAGTCCCAAGACCCGCTTTATCATAATTTACGATGTATTAAGTGATTTTAAACATTATGCTTGCTGTTGTTATTGCTATCACAGGCGTCTTCCCGACCTCTTTGGCATACTTAAACCTACAGTGAGGGACACTTTAATGAGAGCAATTATTTACAAAGAATTAAGGCATTCGTGACAAAAATATTCAGCCTTCCTTCAAAGCCTTGCCTTATTGATTTTCTTTAAAAACACTATATTTATTAATTATATTCCAGTTAAAAGTAGAAAGCTAATTAAGCTAATATCAGAAAATCTAAGTAATCATTGATTAGTACCAACAAAATACTAAGTAAAAGATTTAATATCCTTTTCTTTAAAAACACTATATTTAATAATTATATTCCAGTAAGAAGTAGAAATCTTATTAAGCTAAAACAAAATAGCAAATAAAAGAACTAAAATCCTTTACATTTCTTTGAGGTAAAAGCACTGGGATTTTAAGTAACAGTTTATACAACTTTAATTTTATTCCCTGAAGGACTCATTCCTCTTTTAAATACTATTTTCTATCTTCGCCACTACTTTCTTGACTCCCACTGTGCACACACACCCCCCTGGCAGGCACACCCCTACAGCAGGCCCAGGAAAAGGTGTGGCATTCCTGTGAGGGAGGGCTCATGCAGTTGACATGTGCCAAGGAGGTTGATTAAATTAATGAAATAAATTATGAGCTGCTCATCACCGGCTCGCGCGCGGCTGCCTTTTAAATTGAGTGCGCGCCATCTTGAAATTAATAATGTGACATGTCACGGGCCAAGGCGGGGGCGGAGGTGGAAGACTGAGAGAGGAACTCGGGGGGCCAGGGTCCTCCTGCTTTGGCAGGTGCCACACACGTGTGTCGAGTCCTTTTAATTCTGCTGCAAAATAAATGAAGTGCCTAAGCCCGGGCGAGGACCTGATTTATGCGCAGACTTGGATTTTTTCGCAGCCCGCTCTCAAATTTATTCACTTAATTTCATTAATGCAATCGCTGCGACATCACGCATACGCCCCGTGCTGCACGCGAAGCGGAAGCTGCACAGACAGTTGACTCTGATTATTGAATTGAATTTGGTTTGCAAGTGGTTTCCCCAATCAAACCGCATTCTCATCTGCGGCCGAATAATTTCCAATAAAAGTGGCAGAGAATAAAAGTCGCACTCGAGCTGCGATACTTTTTGGCCAGAAACAACGCACCACAAATTCTCTCGAAGAGCAGCCCCAAAAATCCAATAAAAAGACAATAAGACTGAGAACAACGGCCGGTGACTCCTATTTCGGACTCGGCCTGGACACAGAAGCCACTACAATGCGATGCATTTAAGTGCGATTACTTCTGCCGACAATGCGTTGCACAATGCTCCCACAGAGCCATTTGCTTACGGAGTCCGGCGATGCCTGTCTACACTTAGCCAAGAATAATTTAAAGCATCGGAATTTGAGTATAGATTTTTGGGAAAAATCTATAAATATAGTCAGGGAATTTCTTTTTTAGAAAAATAAGGCCATCATTGTGTTTCTACAATATTTCCTTAACCAATTTCTATTTCACTTGGACTGAAATTCTAACGAACAAATTATAATTACATAAAAAAAACATAAATATCCTAAGGTAAGGATAATTTAAAGCATCAGAATTTGGTAAAGATTTTTGGGAAAAATCTATAAATATAGCCAGGGAATTTCTTTTTTTAGAAAAATAAGGCCATCATAGTATTTCTACCATATTTCCTTGCACTATTTCTATTTCTCTTGGGCTGTAATTATAACGAACAACATATAATTATATAAAAATCATCCTAAGGATAAGGATAATTTAAAGCATCAGAATTTGAGTAAAGATTTTTGGCTAAAATCTATCTATATAGTCAGGGAATTCCTTTTTTAGAAAAATAAGGCAATCATTTTATTTCTACAATATTTCCTTATCCTGTTTCTATTTCACTTGAGCTGTAATTATAACAAACAAATTATAACAAAGTCCATAAATATCCTAATAACTTAAAGCATCAGAATTGGGCTAAATTTTTTTTGGAAATATCTGTAAATATAGTCAGGGAACTTCATTTCTAGAAAATAAGGCCATCATTGTATTTCTACAATATTTCCTTAACCTATTTCTATTTCTCTTGAGCTGTAATTATAACAAACAAATTATCATTCAACATTTTTTTGACTCAAAAGTAGTTGCGAAATTTCTAGAGTGTAAGCCTTCGAACTCGAACTGAACCTGTGACGTGATCCTTCTCGCCCTGGCCAGGAATTAACAAAATGCATTGCACGATGCGAAGCCAATCCTCACCCCAGCCGGGGCATCGGGCCAACAAAAGCCACCAAATTAGCAGACGCACACAAAAGGCTCTCTCGAGGTGGAGCCGTCGTGTGCGTCGCTCACAATGGACCAGCACAAAATGCCATCAGGACAACTGGGGGACTGGTGTGGAGGTAATAGAACGTCTAGGCCATGTTTGTGCCAGACAGTTACAATGGAGTTGGTTGACTTTTGCTACCCAAGTGGTGCCCTCCGGCTGCCACAGTAGGCAGAATATCTGAAGTACCTAGGTGGAATATGTATTTTGGGAATTCCTTTATTCTTAAACAACAAAATACAAATGGTTTTCTTAAGGTATCTATACTATTTATGAATAAAGAATATAAAGTAAAGTATTCTTTGAACTATTCAGCTCTAAGCGAGGCTGAACATTAAAATGAATTTATATCCTTTAGATTCTTAAATCCATCACTATAACTCTTTATACCGATTTTATGACAAAATCTCTTCATCAACCCAGTTCTCTCCCCTTTCATAAATGACAAAAGGACAAACAAGGGTCGATATGCAAATTAAAAGTTACACTTACGCGACTCCCATCCCGGTGAGCTATAAAATCAAAAGCGGAAGCGGCGACTGCATTAAAAATCATCCTCATCGTCATCGTCATCGATGATGGCCAAGCGACGCCGCTTGGCCGGCTCTCCATTGACTTTAGCTGGCTTTTTGCGAGCCAGAAAGTTGTCCTCCGCCTCGCTGCCCTCCGAGGCTGCCGCCGCATCCATGTGACCTCCGCCGGCAGCCTCCTCCTCCTCCCGATCGTCGTCGCTGCGTGGGCGTTTGTTTGCCTTGTCAGCGGGCGAGGCGCCATCGTCATCGTTGTCGCTATCCGAGTCAATTACATTAGCGCGACGTGCACGCTGCAGGGACTTGTTGGTATTGTTCTCCTTCTCCTCATCGGCATCTTTTTGCCTCTCCTCATCCTCATCCTTATCCTCGTCCTCCAGCTCGAGCAGCCGAGCACGATAGTCCTCCGAGTTGAAGTCGAATGCATCATCCTTGTCCGCCTCTTGAGCGGCCTTTGTTGACTCATTTAGAACCATATCGCCCAGCTTGATTTTAGTGGCTCGCTTGCTTCTCAATTGCTCGAATAAATCATCCGTGTTGGGCTTCTCCAGCTCCGACGGTTCATCGTCCTTCGGCTCTTTGGCCTTGGCTTTATCCTTTAGCTTTGACCTCTTCTCGTTAGTTTTTGCTTTGGACTTGGCCTTGCCCTTTGGTGGGGCTCGCTGCTCGGCCTCGTCATCGCTTTGGTTGAACATTAGGCTATCTAGTTTTCGTTGCTGCTCGGCGGCTATGTTCTCCCGCCGCTGTCTGCTGTGCTTCTCCAAGAAGTCCTCTTCGTCCTCCTCGTCCTCATCCCCACCATCTTCGCGTTCATCTTCATTGTTCTCCTGGTCATCCTCTTCGGCCTCTAGCTCCACCTCTTCGCCGGCGAGTATTTTGGAACGCAGTTGCAAGTCTGCTGGATTTAAATAGGTGGGAATACGCCAGTAGTTCTCCATGCCCACAATCGGTGGCTGCATGCCGAGGGCGACTAGAACCTTTTGGAAGTTCCCGTCCTCCATGGCATCCTTTTGATCCTGCATTAAGGGTAGGAGTGGAATACCATCCTCTTCCTCGGCTGGCTCGTCGGTATCCTCGCTGGCGTCCTGCAGGCACTCCTGCAGCCAGTCGACGGCAGACTGGTACTTCTCCGCATCCACCTGAGCAACTAGAGCTCTCACTGTGCCCACATCCAAGGGTGTGCGCACCACCTGGCGCTTCTGGGCCTTGGGCTTGCTCTTGGGCTTTCGATACCCATCCTCCTCGGGCATGGGCTCCTCCTCGAAGTCGTACCCGTCGTTGCTCTTTTCTAGATCGTAAGCCCTGGCGTTGGCCTTGCTGCGACCTTTGGCGGTCTTGGGAGGCAGTATCTCGGACTTGTCCGCTATCAGGTGAATCTGCAGCATCCGCTTGATGATCTGCTGCTTGGAGCGACGCTCCTCGAATTCCTTGACCAGCCGATCCAGGCAGTCTAAAAAGGAAATTATTTAGGTTAAAGTATTTATTTAAAGTAATTTATTTTAATATTAATAATCGTTTCAAATACTCCTAATATCTGCCAATAATTCGGGAATTCCTTCCTGCTTTACATAGAACCTTAGCCCAATTTAAGGTTATCTTTATTTGGCATTTAAAGAAGTGAAAAGAGAAATGTAAATGATTCCCCCAACGTCGAAACGAACCAATTTGGGTCCAGTCTGCGCCCTGGGTACTCAAACTGGCTGTCCACTTACCCGGCTCGGTGCGATGCTGATCATATAAGCTCCTTAGCTCCTCATCCTCTTCCGGCTGCCAGAGGTTTTTGCCGCCCAGGGCCGCCTTCGTGGAGCGCTTGGTGGGCGCCTTGAACAGGAGGCCCAGCTCCTTCAGCTTCTTGAGGACTGTCCGGCGATTGCGCGTCTTGTCGGCCAAATTGTCCAGAATCCAATCAATCACATCTGAAAGAGCAGACACAATTGGGTTGTTGTTTTCCGTCTTTTCATGCTAGGCTTTCTGGCCATTTCTGTGCCAGCTGCCGTTGGAGCAACTCGAGTGGCGGAGCTCTGATTGCTTCTATTCATTTTCTGCGACTACAGTTTTAATTCGCACCCAGGAGGAGTTGCTCCAGTGGCAGCTGGAACTTGTCTAGGGAGACAAAATCGATATGAAGAGCCAATGGATTTTTTTAACAGTCATGTAGAGCTATTTAGTACGACGATTATACTTTATACATCATGCTTTAAGTTTTAAAATAGTTAAAAAATGTATTTTAAATGTTGTATCAATCCAGATTTTATAGGGAATAGAATGATAGGCTCTGCATCCCTGGAACTCGAGTACTTACCCTTCTCCGTTTCGGGATTGCGCTGGTTCTCCTCGAAGAGGAAGCGCAGCTCCGACTCCTGCTCCTCGGTCCAGGCTCCCTTGGTGCCGCTGCAAGTAAAGTTAAACGAATGTAGATATATGCCGGCAGATTTCGACTTGCCATGGGGCAGTATCTGACCCTTTGACTACTCGCCGGGGAAGCAGATACAATGACTTGGCTGGAGACCAGGCTCCGACGGCCGCTGGCCATCATTTATCATGTGCCGACTAAACGACAGACGATGAAGCCCCGGCTCAGTCAATCATGCGGCCATTGTGATGATGGGCCCCCCTTAACCCCAGACGGAGGACAATGCCAGGGATACACCCATACTCACGCTTCGTAGGCATCACAATAGCCCGACTCCAGCTCATTTGCCTCCCTGATGCCTTTGTAAAATAATAACTCTGCATAGATTTTGGGATTAGCAGGGGCCACCTCGACAAATTTGCGCACTACAAAGATGGCCAGGCGACGCAGCTCCTCCTGATGGGCGTCACGTTCCACGCTGAAGACTTGTTGAAAGATGCGGAACAGCTTGGCCTGGCGAAGGGGGGAAATGTCGGTGAGGTTGTGCTTGAAATTCAAATGAAAAGTTCCTGGAAAGACAGCCACAACAGCAGCAGCTCCTCTCCGCCTCCTCCATCATTCAACCCCTCTGCGGCTGCCGCCTGCGGTTGCCGCTCTGCCGAGCAAGATATCATTTGCAGTTGGCAAAAACTTTATAAACGCCACCCGGGCCCACGTCTAACCCTAAAAATCCCCTCGCCCGCGGGAGGAGAGGCCTGCCCGTCGTCCTCTTGTATCGTTGTCGACTGTCGTCGTCCGTATTTGGAATTTAATTTATCCTATGATTGCGCAGACCCATTAGTGGTTTTGACTTTGCATATGATGCTACTTTTGTTTTGCTTGTGGCCAGGCTGGCAAGCAGCAGTCTGCTCCTTTTGATGGCCACATGGACATGGATAGCTGCAGGCGTTCACTGTGAAAAAAAAAACCTTTCTAATAGCGAGGAAAACTAAGAACAAAATAGATTAATTATTACCTTCAAGGTACTTAAAAAAAAGCTTTGAAAGTTTTTACTATTTGTCAAGGAAAAGTTCTGTTGATAACTTTAGGGGTAAGGCTGTGAAGGATAGTAATAAATCCATATTATTATTATCATTTGTTTCCCTTTCTTTTTGGTCAGTGTCTTTTCGATCAGTGTCCTGTTTCTCAGTCTCGTCATCATCATTGTCGTCCTTTTAATCGTCGCTTGTGCACAGCAGACATTGAGCCGGCTTAGATGACGCTGATAGGGAGCAGGGTGCCTGCCGCGCCAGAGCCTGGCCCGAACGGGCAAACAGGAGGCGCTCAACATCGGCTTTGTCCACCCCAAATGCGTTGCCGTTTTTGGCTGCTCCAGTGATTAGCCATTCGCCGGAGACTCTGCAGTGGTTTCTGCAGGCGCGACTGCGACTCTGTTGGCCAAAGCCGATGGCTTTAAGCGTCGCTTAAAGCCGATGAAAATGAAAAAGCCCTTTGGGGACGCGAAGGGCGGGCGGAAGCGGCGAAGGCCGCGCAGCAGCCTGCTGCTGAATGTGATTTATGAACTCTGCCCGAAAAGAAAAGTTTAATTGCCAGCCGTGAAAAGCAGCATAAGCAGTTGAAAAGAAATCCGGAAAGCAGTGAAACCCGTCTCTATTTGTCGGAAAGGTACAATACTTAATGCTCTGCAGATAACAATTTATATAAAAAATATTTAAAAAAGAATTGATTTTAATAGTGAGAGCTTTAAATAACTTTTTAGGCAAGCTTTAATGGTATTATTTTCAGAGAAAAGGACAAAGTGTCACATTAAATTTACAGTAAAAGCCCCAGTTAAATCTGGGAAATACCTTCGAGGACCAACTTCAAGACAATCGCGTTAGACTCGTCCCCAAGGGGTCTGCACAAACTCAAACACAGACATTTGAATATTTGAGTCGCAGGAGCGGGATGCTGCGGCTCAAGGCAGCGCGTGAAAGGCTTAAAAAGTTCAAATTTCAGCTGACAGGACGGAGGGGCCAGAAGGGCCACAGGGGGAGCCCCTTCGAAAACCCAGAGAACCCGCTTAAAAAAATATATACGTACGCGGGCGCGCCGCAGTAAATATCGTTTGTGGCTTTGGACAAATAGAAAAAAGGTCCGCTTAATTTGTACAAATTACCATAAAAATGAAATGAAAGCGGCGACAGTAGAAGAAAGAGCCAGGCAGCTGGAAAATGAAAAAAATAGCAAACGGAAAATGCGGAGAAGGAGCCCCAGCTAAGCTGCGGCATTTGTTTTGCATTTGACTTTGATTTATGTGCAGGTCCCTTTAAAATGTTTTAAAAGCCTCCTCCTCTGGTTTGAACAAGTGCACTTTGCAGGTGATGGGCAATACATATTTATTTCTATTAAGATTTAAGCTTTAACTTGACTGTAATTAATGAAATTAAGTGTGTGCCATCTATTAATAAAATCCATCTTATACCACTCAATCTAAAATAACCAATCTAGAAAACCAGCTTCCTTCCTTCACGCCTCACTGATTCTATGATATAGGTACAGCTCCTCTATTAAATTAAAATGTTTCTGATTGTAATAGGTAAATTTCTAGCCATCACTCATACACATTTTTTTCTGTTGAGATTTAAGCTTTAACTTGTCTGTAATTAATGAAATTAAGGTATTCTATCTATTAATAAAATCCATCTTATACCACTCAATCTAAAATATAAATAGAGTAGAGTTCCTTCACTTCTTACTGATTCTATGATAGGTACCGCTCCTCACTTACTTTAATATGTTTCTGATTGTAATAGGTAAAGTCCTTTCCATCACTCACCTGGTAGAGCATTCCCGGACACTTGCACCCATAGGCAATGCGATGTAGTATAGTGACGGCCGCCTTCAAGGATCGCGTGGGTATATCCGCCCAGTCCGTGAGCACTAATGTGCAGGCGCGAACGATTTTTGGGTTCAGCAACCTAAGAGCAGAAAGGGGGTATTATAAAGCAAAACTCCAATTAAATTATGCTAAATTTAACTAATTATTATTTAAGAGTTTAGCCGGGCAGCCACCCCGAAAAGCACCGCCACCGCAAATGTTCTACACTCGGCGCAAAAGTTTTAGGAGCATTCGAAGCAACAGCAGCAACAATGGCAGCGGCGATGGCAGCGCAATTAAAATACAACCGGCAAACCAACTTGACGTCATTTTATTATAATTGTTGTGGCGGGTCGGGCGGNTGCTGTGCGACTGATGTTGCTGCTGTGCGACTGATGTTGTTGCTGTGCGGCTGATGTTGCTGTTGTTCTGTCTAAGCTGCCCGCGGCAGCTGTGTGTGCGCGCCGGTTTCGAGCTCGAGTTCGCGGCCATAAAACTTTTGGCACAAGTAATTTCTGACACTAATCCTTAATTAGTAGCCACGAGCACTGACTCCGGACCGCCTTTCAATTAAAAACACAATTACAATTTTCAACACGACCATCAGCCCGAAACCGCCGTTCAACCGAGCGGGCGACCATGATAACTTTTCAAATAAGGGCAGTAAAATTTAAGCATCGCATCCACTTCCGCCTGGCGACCCCTCCACCATTCGACCATTCGTTTGTTCCCAGAGTGGAAAAGTGTCCAAGCGTTTTGGCCCTGATTCGAAAACTTTATGCTCTGGGCAGGGGCTGGGGGTCCTTATCCTAGGTCTAGGCCTATTTACCTGCGAGCGAAATCATCAAATTTGAATGTTTTCTCGGTGAGTCCATTATCTGCGAGGAAACGACGGGGGCAGAAACAGGCAAATGCCATTTATTAGTTGAAATTTCCTCAAATTATGTTCATATTTATCACAGATATTTACCCTGCTCTTCGAACTCCTCGTTATCCAAGTCATCCTCTTCGACCTGTTCCTCCTCATTGAGGTCCTCCTGCTCCTGGGGCTCAACTGAAATCAAAAAATACTTATTAAATATCAGCAGTAATCAGAATGCCAGTAACGCTGATTGAATTTTGAAACGAAATACTAATTGTAGTGGGAGATTTGATTTATAAATAAATCTATTGGAAATCAATAGGATTTATCTTAACCATTCTATGAAAGGAATTCAAGCCGAATGATATGATAATAATAACTTGTACGTGTAAAGTATAGCTCCATTAAACCCTAAACAATTTTACTTCGAAATTTAAAGCTCTCTTGCCATTTAATTGAGCCCTGCAATCAGGATTCGATCAGTTCTGCACGACCAGCATATATAGAGAGAGATGAGGGCTCTCGGCAGGACTTACAACCACACAAATGGCCATTAACAATAATTATGACTGCTGCAATACATAAACAAGTGTACTTATGTTACAACAACAATCAGAACGAGCAGAGAGAGTCCTGGTAAAATGCAAAGCTAGTCGAGTGGACACTTCCCGGGATCCCTATCCCTGGTGAAACACTGCAATTGGAATGGAATATGCATGCGTGCCACACGACCCGGGGATTTGGCCGAAAGGCTGCTGGTATGTTGCACCTGCTGCAGGCTACCTGGCCCAAAAAATGTCTGCCGACCGGAGCCGGACTTTCGGGCCAGTAACAACTTCATTTTGGAAGTGCAAGTCCCACCACCTTCGCACCCAGCCCGTACCCTTTGAGGCTCACACCATGGAATTTGCTGCGTGTGCGTCGCTTTATTAACGTTTTGAATGGGAGATCCTCCGGTTGCGTTACGATGTCCTTGTCGTTGGCAGTGACGCTATGCTCCGTCATTAAAATACAATTTTCTGTGTCAGGTTCAAGCTGTAAGCCCAAAAACATGGCACACAGGAGCACTACGGGCTGGAGTGGGTAGGGTGGTGGTGCTGGCAACACGGACAGCACGATATTAGTGCATGTCTTTTGGGCTGCCTTTGTAGCTGCATTTGTTGGCCTCGACACCCGACAGGACTGTGGATATAGCCCCAGCCCGTGTCCTGTTCCTACTGCTGCTGCTGCTGCTGCTCCTGAACAACAACACCTCGGCCCCGAAAGGCTGCGACTGCACGGCCATTAAACATGAACCTCGTTACGGCGTTGTTGATGTAACTTCATGGGTAGTCAGGAATATGCCCCGAACAGAATGGGTGTCTGGAAGTCATGAAGGCACTCCGACTCACACCGAAGAATGTTTAAAGAAATGGAGCTGGTTTTACACAAAAAAAACATAAGATGTAGGAAAGCAAGCAGGATAAGTCTATTTAAATTGGAGCGTAAGGATTTCTAGGAAGTCTTAAGTCGAACTTTTAATTAGGTTTCCTTTAAATTATTAATATACTATACTGTTACTATTAACTATATATATTATAACTACTTAGCTTATATAACTATAAATATTCACTCGAAAGTGTCTGCCACTTATAAATATTACTAAGTATACATTTACATATTACATTTATTAAATATACATTTATTTCAACCATTTTAAAATATATGACTGTTAGAATCAGCTTCAAATAATAGTTATATTTTGAACCAAATACTTTACAATTAAAAAGGCATTAGTAGCTAAATAATCGAATATTAAGAGGTACCCCGAAGTTCACTTATCGAGGCAAAATAAGTTGTTGAGCTTTGCATGCGCACTTAATGACTTTTGCGCGTCACCCACACCTGGACAGGAGCAGAACCAGGACCAGGAGCAGGACCAGGAGCACACCTGAGCCGCCCCACCTAGCCGGCTCCATGTCAGCTCACCTGCCTCCTCGACTGACCTTCAGGCCAGAATGTGTGTGGCACATCCTCGGGTGGCATGCAAAAACGGGAACGTGCTTGGTGTTTGGCCTGTGGTCAGCTGCAGACACTGTCCTGCCATGCCACGAGGACTCCTCCCCACAGGACATCCCTCTACTTTTGGGTGGCAATTAATTTGAACTCTAACACGTGTGCGTGTGTGTCCTTGTGATTATTACATAATGGCAAAGACACTGTCAACGACAGCAGCTAACTGAGCTGAGCCGAGCCGAGCAGAGCGGGGTGTGCGGCTGGCTGGATTTCGGTGGCTCAGGTTGTGTAAGTTTCCGCCTGAGCCGGATTTCAAGGACTCGCAAATGCTAACAGGTGATGACACACACACAAGCCTGCTGGCAGGGACATAAACAAAATAATAACAAAGCGCAGCCAGGACTCAGCAGTGGCACACGAAGAGCAAAGCCCGAAAAAGAGCAAGGATAGCCAGCGGAAAGAGAGTCCGCGCAGGCGCCCTTCGGCCATTTCGAATTTCGAAGAGCTCAAGCTGGCTTAAAAGCATGTCCCGGCCGAAAGAGCAGCTCAGTCTAGTGCTGAATCCATCGAGGCCAGGACACGCGACTCGCGACAGCGACGTACCGAACGAACCCAAAACCAAAATCCCAAGTGCCAAGTGCCAAGTGCCGAGTGAAGAGGCCACAAAAACAACCAACTAACTAACTGCCTCCAGATATTGCAATTGTGCGAATAAAACATAAAACAAAGGACCAGGTAGCGCCCATAAAGCAGCTCTCAATTGTGTGTTTTGCGTGCTGCGTTCTGAGTGGTGTGCGTGTGCCTGTGCCTGTTATTTGGGATGTAAGCCAGCTTCCGGTGGCAGAAGGCGAAACGTCAAAGTTTTTGTTTTTGTTGGCAGATAGCAAGGCGTCGCAACTGGGATTGGGATAGGAGCATTCCCCCATCGCACCCTCTACTAGCTTAGCTTCAGCAGACTTATTTTTGCGGAATAATATTTTATTTACCATTCCATGAAGCTACCTAAGTTTCAGATTTTACTTATGGGGCTTATAAGCTTAAACTATTGTGTTTGGCAAACTGATTTGAATTTATCTGAATAAAACTCTAAATCAGAAGGCCTTTATAAAGTAAAGAAAGATGTAAAGTTAGAGACTTTAAAACAAAACAATAAATTAAGCTTATAAGTCCTAGAAGCTTCACAAAACTAGTTAAGATGTCTGTCCAGGAAGCACAATAGGCTGATTTACAATATTTACTAAAAACTGAGTTTTATTTACATTTTCCGAATAAGTCTTTGAGGAATGGATGCTGGGAGCTACTAGTACTATTATTATTATTTTTACATGCAGCATCCCATTATTTATTGCATAATTCTGGGCCCTCAAGCTGTGTTGTTTTTGCGGGTTACCGCCGCCCCCCGGATATAATATTTTGCGAACTCCCGCATTTCCGCCAGAGCTCTATGCATGCGTGCGTGTCTGGGTGTGTGTGTGGGTGTACCGGAGTGTGCATAATGTGTGAGTGTGCAAGAATCTGCTCATTTCCGCTCGCCTGCCAAAAACCAGGTAGAAACCAGCTCGTTAAGCTCACGGTGAAAAATCCTTTTTCAGTGCATCCAGTGCCGGGAAAAACCTTAAAGCAAACAGCAGGCGAAGTGAATTAACCATAAACACAGCCCAAAACGAAACGAAAGCAGAGCTGAACAAAAGCGAAATTTAAACGTCTCTGCATATTAATCAGGACGAACAGAAACGTGAACAGGATCAGGTCCTAGACAACTTATCACCGAGGATTTACGCAGACAGACGGGAGACCCGAGTGCGAGTGCAGAGCAAGAGGCAGAGCTAATCAACGGCCGAGGCAGACGACATCGCTCCCAGCTGGCCACGCCCACCCAACGTTCGTCCATCGACCGCCACAAAAAAAAAAAAAAAAAAAAAGAAACAACAAAAAAGAAAACAAGGACAGACGCAGGAGGAGCCGAAGCAGGAGCCGCCTCATTTGGCCACTGCGGATTATGTTAATTAGGTAATTTTTGCTTTGATTACTCGTACCTTGGGGGCTGTGCAATTTTGTTTGCTTTTCGCCCGCTTTTTATGCCCGGTCCTTGGTTCTCGGTCCTCGATTTTATATAGCCGCCATAGGCCCCCACTGTCGTCCGGCTTACATATTTATGAAATTTCCATGCAAATCGAGCTAATTCCTTCGCCGCTGCTCATCTGGCGGCAGCCGCTGCTCAGTTTTTAATTTGCCGCTTTAATTGCGGGACAATTTTTACTTTCGCCAGCCTGATTTGTAGTTAAGAACTCATAATTACGAGCCAGCTGAGGCGAAAATTGAAAAAGTTTTCCACTTACAATATTCCTATTTCCACAACATCTCTTGTGGCTTCATAAATTGCCATTATTTGGACACAGCGAGGTGTATTGGCCAAGTTAATGTAACAAGCAATTGAAAAAGTGGAGAATAAATGCATTTAGCTCTTGGACAATCAATGCGCAGCCACACACAATTAAAATAGAAATTAAAATTACTCCAATTCGGAGCCTTTTGAGTGCTGTTAATGGAATCGAAATTAATTAGTGGGCGGCAATTTATTTAACAGCTGACATTTTATGGCCCAATGGTCACTGTCTGTGTCAAGTTGGCCGCATTTAGATATGATTTATCAAATAAAACAATTGGCAGCCACAACACTATCAAATATTGCTCGGAACTAACGATGGCTGGTACAATTGTGGCCGGCACGCAAGTAAATTGCACAATTTGATCAATTTAGGCCTAAATGCAGGTGGGGGCTGAATGCAAATTGTGGCCAAGGGTACAGAGGCCAGGGGTTCAAGCCCGAACAAAAGCCAAAACAAACTTGCGAATGCTAATGGAGACAAAAACAGAAACTTCCAGATGCCGGCAGGCATTCAGAACTTTGGACTCAGGCCTCTCTACCTATCGATAATTAAATTGGAATATTGTGAGCTTCGAGGGAAACTATGGGAAGTGTGGCCGGCAAAAATGGTGCTCAAGTTTCTGCCACAATCCCGCCACAATTCTGCTGGGGATTCAAGAGCAGGGAGCAAGAAGCAGCTTTATGTTTTCCATTTTCAGTTTAATTTGATTGATTTTTGCTTTGTTCGGGCGACGGCGCACGAAATTCATACGACTGAATTATGCATGCAAAGCTGCTCGCAAAAGTATTATGAAATTCCTGTGGGCCATTTATTTATTTACGAGTATATTGCGCACAAAAGCGAGCTAAAAACACAGAGCGGCGGCAAAATATGTATATATAAATGCCACTACACCAGCACTCTATACATAAATATATATAGCCGGCTTATAGGTATGCTTGTGCCCTGGCAAAATGTCAGGCGCCAAATTAAGCGAACGCTAATTCGCCTTTTATCTGGCACGGCAATAAAACTTTGCCGAGTATCCTTACCTGTGCCCCGGCAAAGCAAAGCCATAAAGTCCAAGCTCTTGGCAATTAATGCAACCACAACATCTAATTAGATGGCAGCAAAAGTGCCGCCAGTTCAAACCAGATAACACACGCACCCTCAGCCCTCAAGGGGGGTGGCTTCTCCGGCGGCGGAGGTCGCCCCAATTAGGGGTGCCCCGGTGTCGAGCCAGCGAGTGAGTGCCTCTTGTGCGGTTAAGAAGCCAGACACCAAGGCCTCGCAACCTGATATCACATCAAAAACACTGTCAACTCAATTTATTTTGACTTTCAATCAAGGCTCCGGGCATGACACACGGCAAGTCGGAATTGTTTCCATTGGCAGCACAATTATTATTTATTCAATTAGCTGCTGAAATAACACCAGTTCGCGTCGTCCTGCCTCGGTGGCTGCGTGATGAAATTATTTAAGTTTAAATTACATTTTCCGGCAGCCAGCACTTCTCAGACATTCCCGTTAAAAACATGTATTTTAAAAGGCTTGGCATTTCTTAATTAATTTAAATTAATTATTAATTAATACTTGAAGCTAACCATGAATCCGGTGTACAAAACCGGGCAGGGTAGCCGCTTTCCCAAGATCCCGCAATCCGCAACCACAGTGCGTATGAGTGATGCGGGTGGCAACCGCAGCACTCGAGACAAGCGGGGCCAGATGGGCCAGGTTTGCAGGGCTTTGCAGGGTTCGCAGGACTTGGAGCAGCACAAAGCCGGGTATGCCATTGTTTGCGGCCAACTCGGGCACTTGCAATCACGTGCCTCGTCTCGTGGCAATCAAAGTCGTTAGCTGCAACCCGGGGGGGGGACGGGACCCTTCCATGTGCGGCAGCGAATAATCAAATATTTTCGTGACTACAAAGGGGACCCCGCACAGACAGATAGCACGCAGACAGGCGGCTGAAACTTAAAGCCAGTGAAAGTAAATCCGATTTAGGACTGGAAAATGGCAGCAAGGGCAGGGATGGCAGTGGCGGAAGCAAGGCACCAGACAATTTGCATATTTATGAAGAAGAACGGCCTTTGATAAAGCTGCAAGACGGCGGCCGCTTTAAGCTGCTCCAAATTGAAAAACGCAGACAGCAAAGGCAAAAGATACAAATGTAAATGGTTGTGAGCTCTGCTGGGTCTCCGGAGCCGGGGCTAGCAACAATAATCTGCGCTGATTTACGATTTACAGGCGCGAAATAGACAACGCCACGGTGGCATGGGGCGGCGGCAGACAATTTGCGTGAGCAATTTGCAGTTGATGGGAGACACACGCCCCTGCCTCACTCCCTCGAAGAAACACCCCTGGAAAAAACCCGGAAGGCCACCCTCCCCCAATCGGCTAAATTGTTTAACATTTTTGCGAATGCGAAAAGGCAACAAATATTACACACTGATTTTGATCGTTTCACGCGGAGAGCTGTCTATCCATCGCAAAAAATTTCACGCTGAGTCTGCACAAATATGCCGCCATTCAAAGCAATCGAGAGCCAATGGAGCATCAGCAAATGTTCTATTCACATTTTTATAATCCATTATATAGCGGAATAAAATCGAGTTGGGGAAGGAAAAATATATATTTAATGGCACAAAAATGGGAAATGGAGAATGCACATACTAAAGATATTATTATTGCTGCAGAAGCAAAATTTAAAAGAGAGTCTAAACTATTTTAAAGCCTTGATATAGCTTATAAATTGGCACATAAATGGGAAATGGAGAATGCACATACTAAAGATATTTTTATTGTTATTCAAAAGAGAGTCTAAACTATTCCTTTAATGCCTTTATATATCATATAAATCCCGACAACCATTACGTTTCTACGACCCAAATCGTAAACCTGAAGGCACGTAAAGCAATTACCTTAAACCCGCTGCATTTCGCATTTAAAATCAAGCCACACTTGCTCTACTCCCGCTGATTGCAATGGGAAAACTTGTCTGAATGTACAAATATTTATAATTAGTAGCAGGTGCGTTCAAGTCCCTTAGCCCCTGAGCCATCCCTCACCTGAATCTGGCTGCACGAAGAACTCATTGCGCAATCACTTCCACTTCTGATATGGAGCAAATATTCACTTTTGGTTTTAGTTTGCGAGTAAAAGCTTTTCAGCTTTCCCACTTGACATGTTACCAAAACTGTGTCAACATAGTTTTTCAATATAGCCTCGCTCTCGCATGTGAGCATAGATTCGTACGTATTTAGAGCAAATATGGGTAAGCAGTGAGGTTGATATTACCGAAAACCCACTTCCGCTCTCCGCTCATTTCCCTGCACTTAAGCAAACACACTCCGACGCACATAGACATTAGCCTTGCAGCAAAATGACTTTAACAATGCAAATGGAGCACTCAAATATGTATATGAAGCATATGGTTTCAGCTAAGAGCGTTACAGGTGCGTAGTCTAGGGGGATTCTTTTGAAGAAACTTGAAGAGGAAACGTACAATTTTACTACGGAAAATAAAGGTACTCTTAATGAGAATATAACAACTTTAAGGGAAACAAAGAACTAAAAGTATTACATACTTTTGAAGCAAAATATTTCATTAAAATTAAAGGAATATGATTAATATAGCATCGAATAAAAGTAAAGAATCTGTTGTAAACCAAGAGTACTTAAATATTTATATATAGCATATGGTTTCAGGCAAGAGTGTTACAGGTGCTTAGTCTAGGGGGATTCTTTTGTAGGAACTTAAAGAGGAAACATACAACTTTACTACGGCAGATACAAGTTCTTTTAATGCGAAAATGAAAACTTCAAGGGGTACTAAAGAATTAAAAGGATTACTAACTTTCTAAACTAAATATTTAATTAAAATTAAATGGAACTCCCCAATTAAGATAGAAATTTAACAGAAGCATCGAATAAGAATAGAGAATCTGTAGTAAACCAAGTACAAAACCTATTTTTAAACCGATTTAGAAGGAAAATATTTTAAAACCTCCCTAGATTAAGTTCGTTTGATTTAGCAGGCAAATATAGTGATATATAGATGACTAGAAAGACAACTTGAGCCCCCCTTTCCGACTACACTCTGGCTCTGCGACACACTTGGAAATCTCACCTTAATGCCTAATCCCCGACATTAAAGTGTTGCGCCAACAAAGTGATTTGTTGTATACAAAGCGGCCGCCTGCTGAGGCCCACACGGCCTGGCCCCATAATGCCGCCCCGAAAGCCTCCTCTGGATCACCATTATTCCCCTTCATCAGCATCGCACAATGGGAGCGACGGCAGTGCAAATAATCTTTGCAGTAAATACGCAACGAGAATGGAGAGGACACAGAAAAAACCCCCGTCTGGGGATCATTATTTGCCCAAGTGGGAAACAAAACGTTGGCAAAAAGTCCTGCGAACCGATGGTGGCACATGACTGCGGCAAGTGTGCGCCTGTGTGCGTGTGTGCGAGTGTGTGCGTCTCTGAATGTGTAATTTAAGCATTAGAGACGCGTAAAACCTTAACTCAGGACTCACTCGCACACACAGAGACATGGAAATTGAATAAATTATGCGTGTCATCACATGCCGAGAACAGGCGGCACCATAAGGGGGAAGGGAGGGAACAGGAAGACGGGGGCAGGATTTTCTAGGAAAATCGCAATTTGTGTGCCGCGACGGCATTTAATTAAGCATTTTGTATTCATCGGAAATGTCATAAAAACGTCGGCAAGCCTTGGATTTGGCGGAGTTGCTGCATATGTTGCAGCCGGCATGTTGCATGTGTTGCCTCATCTGCGGCTGCAATGCGCCAGGGATTCGCCGGAGAATAATTACCTCTGCCTCTATATATTTTAGCTTCTTAAATTCTCTCGGCGCTCGGTGGAACCTTATCTTTTATGCCGTTGGGCATCCTTTAAACGCAAAGTCACGTATCCGGGCGACAAACCAGAAAGAGAAATAGTGAAAATATGCAAAGTAGTTTGCGCTCCGAGCGTATCGCATTTCAAGGTCCCAGCTAGCCATAAAAAATGCCAAAAAATCGAGCCTTCGGATATCCTGTATTGGCTTTGAAGTTTGCGCTGTTGCTAGAAACTTTCCATTTAGATATATCATATTCCTGCACTGAGCCGATAATTAATCAAATAATAATAATATTTCTTAAGGGGAAATATATAGTATAAAAAAACATTCTAACTTTCAGGATTGGTATTATTAAAGGTTTTGGTCCTCAAGGAAACCTATTCCCCTTGATTTTCCACATATTTCTGTATTTTTAATATATTTTTCTGGAGGCATCCTCTGCCTTTCTGTACCCTTTTTGTTGAGTGCGCTTCTAACGAATGTTAATCCTTCGGAAAACAAAAACAATAAGCAGTGGGGCGACAAAGTTTCGGGTCGCCTACATATCCTCCTTTCGCATGCACATGTATGAGTGGGTTGTGTAAAGTTATCCTTGAAAATATTTAGCAGCCACTCAACTGCGTTACGTATACGCACAGTTAACCTGGCATCATCGCAGCTCAGGACACCCGGGGGCGCCACCTACAAGTCACCAGGCACCTATCCGTGGGTTTGGGCTTGGGTGTGGGTGTGGGCGAGTGTGTAGAAAACTTTTTTAGACAGCAAACACTTTCGCATCGATTTTCCTTGCCTTTCTTGCTTTTTTTTGCGGCGGCTGCTATCTGCCAGCCAGCTGCCTCAATGCTGTTTGTTTTTATTTTCACACTTTGGCTTTGGCTTTTAGTGCCTCCACGGATGCTCACATACAGACGCAGAGGCGCAGAGCCAGAGACGCACATCATCATTCCGTATTCAACGTGGCATTAAGGTCAGGATATCTGGGATTTATAAGTTTGGTTAGCCTTCTGTCTCTCTCTCTGCTCGAAGGACAGGCCGCCGCCCGCCGGCACGCGTTTATTTATGCGGGTCAAAAGGATATTCCACGAGGCATTCATAAGGCTATGGATTGCACTTTGCCACATCGTAAGTGGCAGCAGCTTCCTCCGCTGGCATTCATAATTTAAATCAAATTAAATGCCAGGCCGTCAAATAAAGTTAAGACAAGCTGGCAACTCGCTCCTCGCATAAGTTGCCTTACATTTTCGTGAGCGATCCTCGCATAGCGCGGGCTGGCGGGCTGGCGGGTGCCTGTTGTTTAAACTGTTTCCTTGCCATTGTTGGACAACAAAAGTTTCCTGGCACGCCCACTTGACTGGCTGCTGTTCAGGACGAACGCCCGCCCACTCGTGCACTTTCGACACTTTTATGCCTCACGGTCAAATTGTTATGGCTTATAATGAATGCCGGGCCCGGAGAAAGGCGCACAATAAATGTTGGAAATAAAATATGCGAAGTGCAGCAGCACAGCGCCAGTGGGCGGGGCGATCCAAAGGGGGCGTGGGCAACGCAAGCAGCATAACAAATTAAAAACTTTGCCCAGTTTTCTTCTTGTTTTTTTCCATTTTTTTCATCTCTTTTCTTCCATTCTCGACTGCCAGAGCAAAATGTTTTGCCATTAAAATATGAAAAATTGCTTAATAATTCAGCCGGGCCTGGGGCCATGTTGAAGCAGCGGCAACAACGAAAACAATTCAGAAGCTATGGCTGTTGATGGCTCTGCATTCGATTTGCCGCTAACCAAATAATCAGAAATAATGGCGAAAGTACGGAAATTCAACTGTAGATGGCTTTAACCATAGAAAATGTTATTTAAAACATTAATCCTGACACTTATAGAGGCATATTCTCTGAGGCTTCGAATGGGATTTGTGTGCTCTTAAAGGATTTTTAAACCATTTTTATATTTGAGGGTTTGCCAACTCCCTCCGCTGAAGTTGTCTCATTTGAAGCACATTAAACATATTTCGTATGCTAATTCACTAATTGCCAGTCTAATCATCGGCACACAACGGGAATTACCAGCATATATCAAGCGGCACAATTGCCAAACCGAACCGAACCGAGGCGAACCCTTGCCGGGGAGCGTTGCGTGCTCAACTTGTGATTTCCGCCACATTAATTTCAATTTCACAAAAAGACGCCCCGAAGAATCCGGAAAAGCCCGGCAAACCCTGCCCTGTTTAGAGAAAATACCAAAGCCAGGCCAGTTGAGGACACGGAGCATTTGGTAAATGCCTTAATGGCCTAATTTTTGTTTTCCAGCGGCGAAAGACAAAGCGGTCGAAGGCCCGACGACGACTCCCACTCACGCACAAAAAATACGACAGTTATGCGTGTAATATTTTTCGTTTTGCCAGGACTCGCAGGACTCACAGGACTGGCAGGACCTCGACAAAAAGCGGGGGGTGCAGCTGGCAAATTATCATTGAAGTTGAGCGGAGAAAACAACAATCGTTAAGGGTTCTTGTTCCCGTTCCCGTTCCCGTCCTCGTCCTGGCTGTCGGCCTGGGGTTCGTCCTGCCTTGTGGCCCATGAAATGATGTCGTAAAAATTTAAAGTTTGCCGTCTGCCTTTTGTTGTCTCGCAACCTCGGCGAATACAGCCCCAGAGCTTTGTCATAATTTGATACTCGAAAAATTGAGCGTAATGTGCGTTAATGTAAATGGCGCGTATTACTGACAAGTGCCCTGCTTACCCGCTCCCCGCTTGAAAAACTGCCCCCCTTCGGCAGATTTATGCGCAGACACATGCGCTAATTGTCAAAGCAGTTGCGCCTCCACTTCCGCTCCAGAATCAGTGTCCCAGTGCCAGCTGCAACCCAAACCCAGCACCACCATATCAATGACAGAACTTGTTAGCCAGCCAAGTAAGGAGGAACCACTGCCAGCCGGCAAATCTGTCAGGGGATCAACCGAGCGCCCGCCAGCTATGAAAATTAAAAGACACAAATGCCAAAAGTTGACGACACAACCAGATAGAGGGGGAGCGGAGCAGGATGATGCTGCTCATCCGGCAAGCGCCGTTGACAACCACAATCAAAATAGCAGACGAAATTGGGGATTCTGGGAGGGATCTGGCGGTGGGGCTACGACAAACAGAAATCCATTTTGCTCTACTTTTGGCACACTTTAACGCGAAGGAGAGTTTTATTTATTTCATCACTATATACAAGAGGAGCGAAGTTGCTTAATACAAAATATAATACTTCTAAGCCAATTTTATACTTGGCCTTTAACTCAGTATTATTTCTTAGTTCAAGCTGTTATTATTGAGTGGATTCTAAGAGTTCTAGGATGATACTAGAATATATAATCACATAAATATCAAACAAAATATTTTATTATTTCATCAGTAGGTACGAGACAAACGTAGGTTTACTGATACTAAATCTAATGCCTCTAAGTCAATTTTATACTTAGCCTTACCTCAGTATTATTTCTTAGTTTAAGCTTTCATTTTTGAGTGGATTAACTCTGTTCCTAGAATTCTAGGATGAAACTAGAATAAATAATCACTTTAACCTCATAAATACCAAACAAAATATTTTAATATTTCATCAGAAAATACAAGACAAACGTAGGTTTACTGATACAAAATATAATACTTCTAAGCCAATTTTATACTTAGCCTTTATCTCAGTATTATTTCTTAGTTCAAGCTTTCACTTCTGAGTGGATTTACTCTGTCCTAAGACTTATAAGATGATACCAGAATAAATAATCACTTTAACCTCATAAATATCAAGCAAAATATTTTATTATTTCACCAGTAGGTACAAGATAAACGTAGGTTTACTGATAGAAAATATAATGCCTCTAAGTCAATTTTATACTTGGCCTTTACCTCAGTATTATTTTTTAGTTCAAGCTTTCATTTTTGAGTGGATTAACTCCGTTCTAAGACTTCTAAGATGATACCAGAATAAATAATCACTTTAACCTCATAAATATCAAACAAAATATTTCGATTTAGCATGATTTTTACAAATATACAAGATAAACCACTCAATGGCTTTTATATGCAGAATATATTTGCAAGAGTAACAGCCACTTCGTTACCAAAAATCATTTTCTGTCAAGAGAACAATGGCTCTGGGCCAAGTTAACGACATCCAATCCGAGTAGATTTTGGCTGCATTTTTCTTTCATTTTTCTAGTTTTATTTTCTCGATATTCGTTTGCAATATGAAACCACTTGAAGGAGCGGTTAGAAGGAAAACGCATCCCCGCCAGCAGTCAGCCAGCCAAGTTATTGATTTTGCACTAGTCACAGATTTATTTCCACGGTTCTGTGTGTGGCCCGTTGAGCAAAGGCCAAGGGCTTTAAGGGCCACGGCTTAAAGGGCCCAGAAACTCGACGACACCACACTTGAGGCGGAGAGGCGGAGAGGCAGGACCAGGCCAGAAGTCTCGAGTTATGTCCGAGCCAGAGGAATCCTGTCTAGCTGGCCGGCCTCTCAGACATGTGGGGGCGTGTGTAGGAGCGGGTATCTGTGCGAACATAATCTGGCTATCACACAGACACGTATCTCAGATTTAATGGTCAACCAAAGGCAATTTGGCAAATTATTAGAAAATCATTGTGTCACTTTATGTGCCGGACAAGGAAATATGAGTGCCCCTGGCTCCGAGTCAGCTCCACTTCAGTATCTGTCAGACGCACAATTTGTTGACGGGACGGGCCGGGACGGCTGTTGACCCAAAGTGGAATTGGCTTTCCCACTTACTACTTCGAGGGCTTGGACATTACTCTCTATATATTAACCACGAGTAATAACCCAACTTAAGAGCCGGCCGAAATGAGCTAGAAAGATGGCGAAATCAAACAATGGCACAGGGTCGACAATTTATGCGCATTTATTGAAAAAGTTTTTCAATTTCATAAAAAGCTTTGCCACAAACCAAACACTAAGCCACGACCAAGGGGTTAAGAATATGAGTTAGATATAAAAATGAGTGCAGCCCAGGCCACTCCATAACAAAAAACAGTCCCACCCCTAACCACCAAATCAACGATCTTTCTTTTTTATTTAAAAAAATGTTTTGTGTGCCGTTCCGCCGCATTCAAGGTCCCTGGCCAGATAAGCTGCTGCGAGCAAAACCGAAATTGGGCTACCAAAAATACAGCCCAAGACGAAGTCAAGCACACAATCGCCCAAAACCTAAAAAAAAAATATGTATTTATGAGGGGAGAGACCGCGACTGAGTAAGGCACCGACCATGTAATGCCCAGTAGTCACATGTCTATGTGGTAAAATGTGTTGCATACTTAAGAGGGTTCCTTCCTTATTCCTTATTGGTAACTTTCCAAAATATAGCCAGATAAGTTAATTTGTTTGTATAAATGATATTTAATAATCAAGGATAATATATAGGATCAGGTATTTTATATACCTAATAAAAGATCAAAACTTTTCGGCTTAGGGATAGAGATTTAAATAAATACAAACTGCCATCCTTCTCTAGTTTCTAGTTAATTTAGATTTACTTTTTCTTAGAGCATATATACTCCTATTAAAGACCATTCAAACCTCAAAATCTACACCCCAGTACGGTACAGTACTTCCCATCAAAATAGAAAGAAAACGGAACAAGAACCGACCAAATAAACATACACAAGGGGCCCGGCTCTGTTGTGGCGGCCCTGGGCCTTCAGCAATTTTTCACAACACAATTTAACAAATAAAAGCAGACGGAAAACTACCGAAAAAAAGAATAAATAAAAATAAAAACAAAAAACTTGCCTGGCAAGACGCACACAAATAAAACAATAAAAGCCGCACACACACCCACCCACCGTCAAGAACAACAACAAGTTTATTACAGATTTTACTTATGTGTTTTTGGTTGCTTGGGTGTTTGGTGTTCGGTGGGCGGTGGGAAATGTGGAAATGTGGAAATGGGAAATGGGAAGTGCGAGTGGAAGTGGATGTCAGTGGGAGTGTGAGTGTGAGTGGTCCCTTTTTACCGCAGGGCATTAATAAAGAGCACAACATGGCGGCGAAATACGAGTGGAAGTCAATGACATGTGCCTCCAGAATCTCCCGCTGATGGGAATGACAGATCCCGTTGATATGGCGGGCTTATATATATATGAAACTTTGATGTCTTGAAGGCCGCACCTATTTATGGCCCAAGGATACAATTTAATTTGAAAAATGACTATTTCTGACTTGTTTCTAGGATTACTGTAAAAGCAAAACAAATATCTAATTTAGAATCTTCAATAAAAATACATTTTGTAGATTCAACACACTTTAAAACCCAAAATGTAAAGCCTTCCAGGCTTTTTACTAATGATTATTTCAAGAAACAAATTTATCTTTAATCATAAACGGAATTAATTTTATTTTTTAACTTATTTAAGCTTTGCTGTCCTTATAATTAAACAATGAAACAAACACTTGTTAGTTGGACATTTACAACTATAAAAACCTTAAAATCATAAATGAAATTCACTTTATTTTTTAACTTATTTAAGCTCTGCTGTCCTTTAAATTAAAAAATGAACCAAACACTTGTTAGTTGGACATTAACAACTATAAAAACCTTAAAAAAATATATATCCCCGAGTCCTGCCTGCCATTCTCAGTAAATGTTGAAAATAAAATCCTCTCAAACTTTTCAGGGAAACACGAAAAGAAACCAATTTCGAGGCTCAATCTGGGCACCTTCGAGAGGGCCTACTCTTGAGGCCACCAGCAGTTTGCTCGGCTCTTCGTTATCGATATGGTTTTTTTCCGCCGAGACCAATCTTTCCGGTTCCCCATCTCCGTCTCCGCCTCCGTCTCCAATCAATATCTCAGTCAGTCTGGGCGACTGCTGCTGCTGCCTGCCAAATTGCCAGCTCGTTCAGCCTGACAGTCGAAAGCCAGAAGTAAACTTTAATTTGAAAACTTTTATGCGCAGCAAATAAAAGCAAATCGATGGCTGAAAATCGACCAAGTGTCGTGGCAAATTGCTCGCCAAGTGTTGGACATTTTGCTTAAAGATGCCAGAGAACCGCCACGCAGTTTAAGTCCCACATGCATATCCACGTGCCCGCACGTGCCTGACATTGACACAGATGCCCAGATGCTGGCTTGCAGGATTCAGGCAGGATGGCAGAAACGCTGAGTCCCCGGGAATTTACACTGCCAAAAGGGTTCGATGTCAAAGGAAACACTTTCTTAATATAAGCAACTCTTTAAGGGGACTACAATTTGCCATAGTAATGCTATAACTTTCCTTAAATATTTTGTATATTATGTTTATATAATTCCTAGTTTTTATATAGTCTGGGAAAGAGAAGAAAGTATTTCTCTAAGTGACCTGCCATGCCAGCATCGAAAGCATGTGGCTCACACAAGGCGGACTCTATGAAGTTAAGGGCAAAGCGGAAGTTTATTAAAACTACAGCAAACAAAGGAGGCAAGGGGATGGAGCGCAGGAAAAAGTAGATGAAAAAATGCATGAAAAAGCGCAGGAAGCGCACTTAAACAATAAACATGCCGTTCGTGCTGAGCAAAGAAAGCCGGGCACAAAGCAGTAACATTTCCATACAAATAAAGCAGGGAGCGCGCCGGAGAAGTAAATGCAGCGCATTACGTATACGCCAGCGTGTCGGAAAAAATGCAGCCAGCCGCGACGGAGCATAGATACAATTTTGTGTGTGTTTTGTTGCACCATTGAGCGCACCAGTGAAGCAAAAAGCAGAACTGCAGCCCCGCCACCGCCACCGCCTTCGTCTCAAGCACTCAATGAAATGCATGGCGGACTGGGGGATGGGAGGGGATTGAATGGGTTGGGAGGGCAGCCATATGGCCGTCCTTGCTGTCAACTGCATCTGCATCCGTTGATAAAGTCATGTTTGGGACCGGATGCGGATTCGGGCACGGGCTCGAGTTCGAGTTCGAGTTCGGGGCATCTAAATACGTATAGAATAAATCACTGATGCATGCTGGTGTTCGGGGAAAAAGAAGCGAGGATGCGAAATCCAATTTCGAAGCTCACCATGAGTGCGCCTTGGATTTTATTTGAGCAGCTCGCTTTATATGCCCTTTTGGCAAGATGCTGAATTCTTAAGAATATTTCACTGACAAAGGGGACTTCTAGCCTTTTAAAATATACTAAAGTTAAGCCAAAAATCTGTGAATTAAAATTATAGGAACTATATAATGCTTTAAATATTATAAACCCTTTAATTAAAATCTGTAGGTAGAATCCTCAGTTCTTCCTGAAGAAAAATACTTCACTGAGAGGTCAAGATAGAAGTTTCCATATTTTTTTCTCCTAGAGCATTTAAAAATCGGCTTGGCCAAGGCAACTTGGCTTTTCAAGTGGACTTTTTTCTGTCCTTGCTGCACTTTTGCCTCGCTTTTGTGCTCTCCTGGCATTTTCATCCTCGCATAATGTACTCGAGTATAGTTGCACTGAAAGTTATTTGCTTTGTGCCGAGCATTTGATTAACTAACAAAAATATGCTCTGTGAATATATACAATTTAAAGGAAGGGATCAAGGCAGGAGAAGTCCTATAAATATGCAATAAAGGCGCTGACAAATTCCAGAAAATCAACCCCCGCTAATGCCTGATCATGAAATGTCAGTCCAGAAGTACGGCCAAAATATGGCACAGCAATTTGCAAATTATTTTCAAGCTGGCATAAAGTAAGCTGACAGGCAGCCACCCTTGGAGAGTCCTTTCCCCTGCCGAACAAGGACACCCCGGGAAGCTGTTGTGGGTTGCGTCAATCTTCTCCAAGCAAACAGACAGCTCACGTTGTTGCCGCTGTTGATATTTCCCCTATTTGTTGTTGGTTTTTGAAATCGACTTTCATGTCAATTGACTTGCGTACATCTGCCTCTCTGAATATCTGACTGAATAGGGCGGTCGAGGGGGGAGCTGGCTGGATGTCGCCAAACTTATGGCCCAAATTTTACTGTTATGTAAGCAAACGGCAGCAGATGAAATGAAACGCCAGCTCCTTGATGATATTTGTCAATAAATTTAACGTAAACCAGGCAGGGCCTGCTCGGCATGTCTGCGGCTCAACATTTTTGTGTGTAATGGCTGGGAAACCATCGACAAATAAAGCTAATATATGGCTATACTTCTACTTAAATTTGTGTTAAAAGTTAAACGTTCAACTCGATTTTGAATTTGTGTTTCTAAGCAATAAAAGCTCAAGAGGGACAGGAGAAAATCAACCATCTAAGGGAGAGGGTTTATATTTAGTTTAATTTATTATTTCTTTAAAATACCTTTTTATAAGAATTTATTTATTACAATTTAAGCATTTATGGTGATTTAAGAGAGAGATTTATTGAATTGAAGAAATAAAGGATTGATTTCTCTTACAATGTAATGATTGATATATTGTTTTAAAATCAAAGTCTTCAACTTGTTTTGTAAACTTCTCAAGCATTTTTTAACCCAAACTGATCATCAGCAATTTAGGCATTTTATTGTGATTTAAGAGGAAGATTTACATAAATCTTCCTTACAATGTAATGAATAATATTTTGCTTTTAAATCAAAGTCCTCAACTTGTTTTATAAACTTCTCAAATGCTCTTTAACCCAAACTGATCAGCAATTAAGGCATTTCATTGTGATTTATGAGAAGGATTTGAATAAATTTTCCTTCCAATGTAATGATTGATATTTTGCTTTTAAATCAAAGTCTTCAACTTGTTCTGTAAACTTCCCAACCGCTTTTAACCCACACTAATCTGCATAGATATTATATAATCATAAAGGCATTTATAAACTTTCCAATCGCCCAGCCGGGCCAACCATCCATCAATGGACTGCAATCTGCCCCAAGAAGTTGTTATACCTTCGCTGTGGGGTTATCAAAATGCCATGCTCGACTTTAAGTAGACATTGACAAATTAATTTGCCCGGATTGGGTTTGTCCAGCCCACCCCTATAAAAAAAAACCGAAATACTCTGGGGAGAGACAAGATGCCGGGTGGAGGGCAGGGAGCAGAGCATACATTCGAGCGTCATTAGGCCGGCAATGAGTAAATCAAATTTGCGTCGTTTTGGGGCCAGCTGCTGTGGGCTGTCAGTTGACAGTCGGGTTGCTGCTCCGAGTGCCCTTCCTGTCGCTTGTCTACGCCGGAAATGAAATGACCCAGTTAAATGATTTATGGCAGGCACACACATGCCAAGGCCCGGGAGCTGGGCTTTATTATCGGGACTTAGTGGCATGCGGCTGACAGGATTGGAGGGCATACCTCCTCCAGTCCAATCGCGCTGAAATTATAATTTCATTAGCTGCAATCAACATAAAAATAACACTAAAGCCAACTGCCAGGGCGCTTTGAAGTCGTAAAGCCAAAGTAGAAATTAAAATGCGCCAAAGGGAAGACACCGAGGGGCAGGACAGACAGGCAGACAGGCATTCTCTGATCCAGAGAATGGAAAGCAAGTTTTACCTTTAACACATTTTGCATTCACACAACACCCCGCCGAACAAGAGCGTAATTACAAGCAATTTTTTCACGTTTTATTACAGATTTTAAGCACGCGACGACGACGACAGCGACAGCGACGACTGGGGAGCACTTGGCATTGTAATGTGACAACAGTTGGCTAAAAACACAGCGAAACGAAACAGGAGCGGCAACAGGAACTGGAGTGGCGGGAATGCTCGCTTTTTAATTGACATTTGCTCGAGTTGAGTTGCGTTTTGTTCAACAGCAATTAGCCCCGCCAAGGAAAACTTCGCATTACTACAAAAAAAATAAAAAAAGAGAAAAAACAAGCCACACAAAGGAGCGCAATTAAAATTGTAAAACAATTGCAGAGTGCTGAATTGAAAAAAAAGGAGAACAATAACAGACGAGCGACCGACCACCGACCCGGAATAGAATGATCAAGTTGATTTAATTAAAAATTCAGCATTTCGGCATTCGGCATTTAGGGCGGGGGAGGCGCCATGAAATTTTAACAAGCTGCCTGAGCAATGGCCGACCGACCGGAAACGCAGCCATTGCCCTCGGGCAACATCCGCCTCTGACTGCCGCCGACACTTGTCACATGTTTGGCCAGAAAGGCGCGCACGTGACGCCGCCCAGCAAAGGAGCCGAGACCGAGAACGAACGGATGAGCGACTGAACGAGGAAATAAATGAGCCAGCAGCCATATTCAAAATTGAACGTTAAACGTTCGCACGTACCAAGCATAAATTCCAAGTGAAATAAAAGCCCAGAAAAAAGCACCGAAAACCCCCATTTACGCCAACAAAAAAAACACACACAAGAACCCCAAAAAAAAGAGAGAGTCGACGACCGAAAGTGGGGCGAAAATGGTGAAAATCGTGAACCAACACTGTGATCTACGCCTGGCCCTACTCCTGGCCTGGGCCCTGCTAACAAGGCTGGTGGTGGTGGGCAACGCCCATCTGGTCGACCTTCCCGTGTCCATCTCCTCGTCGCGCTCGGCCGCCGAGTGGGAGGAGCAGCAGCTGTCCCAGCAGGATGTGGGTCTCAGCTACCCGAGCATCCACCGCATGCTGCGGGATGAGAACGAGCCGGCCAGCTTTCGGGCGGAGTTGCGTTACCAGCAGAAGCGCCACAAGAGGGATTTGGAGCTCAATGCCCCGGCCAACAAGCTAAACCTCACTCACCGGGATCTGAGAACCTTCAACAGCAGTGGTGGTCAGTGGAAGGGCGACCTCCAGGCGATCACTGCCATGGATCTCAGTGACAATCAACTGAGCAGCCTGAGCCTGGACAAGTTCAAGCAGCTGTGGCAGCTGGATGTGAGCAACAACTCCCTGACGGTGATACCCCTCAGCCTGGCCGACTCCAGCGACACCCTGCCCCTGATGACTCTCGATCTTTCCTGCAACCAATTCCGACAACTGTCCACCAACTTCTTCGCCCAGCGGCTGCCGCAACTCAAGAACCTGAACTTGGCCCACAATCAATTGCTGAATATCTCCCGGGAATCGTTCTACAATTTACTGGAGCTGCAGACGCTGATTCTGAGTCACAACCACATCTCGGACATTGACTACGAGACTTTCCTGGCCCTGCCGAATCTGCAGCATCTGGACTTGTCGCACAATCGCCTGAGTGGCTCCGCCATTCGAGCCCTGCAGGGAATCCCCGATCTGGTCAGCCTCTCGATCGCCTACAACCCGGAAGTGGGAGTGGCTATGCAGGAGTTCGTGGCCTCCTGGAGCCTCAAGGAGCTGGATGCCAGCGGCACTGGCTTGTGCCAGGTGCCAGCAGCCCTGGCTCAATCTGTGAGGACTCTGAAGCTATCCGACAACTGGCTCAAGGTGAGTACGAAAATTGGATCCGAAAAGACTTTTATCTTAGTAAACTATTGAATTTCCTTGATTTTAATTATGGAAATGACATTGCTTACACATTTATGCTTCAATTGACTTTAAGTTCGTTAGATTCAAGCTTAGATAGGTGTGAAGTATCTGGAGAGAGGGGAGTCTAAAATTATTTCACGCTGAGATCGATCAATTACCGACTCTCCGAGTCTGCAGGAGCCAATGAACCGCAAGTCGACGCATTTGCCGGCAATTAACGGCACATTCCCGCCAGACACTTGCCATCTTTGTCCTTGGCTTCGAATCCTGCATCTGCTCCTGCTCCGGCTCGGGCTCCACGGCTCCATTATGGCAGCTCCCTTTGCCGCAGCCGCCATTAATTAGCATCTGTTATGTGGCCTGTGCTTTGCTGCGTGCTTGAGTGCGTTTTCCTTTGCCCCCTGAATTTTCCCCTCCGCTTTTCCGGCGCCCCCCGCCGCCCACTTACAAGCCAACGGAGCAACCGCAAGGCAATCTCACCACGCGTATGATTTACACTTGTTATTTTTAAATTTGCGCCCCCTCCGCCACTTGGTCCGGACCAAGCTCCCTCTTTCACTTCCGCCCTCGCAGGAAGCCGGAAAATTTTATGTGCTGTTAATTTTAGCATTGGGAGCTATTACATAAGAAGAGGAAATTTATATTATTGATTCTTTCGACGTTCGATTTCGCCAGCAGAGTTAAGGGGATGAATAATAATCTGTGCGTGGGTTCAAGGCCAGAAAGTTTCCACAAATCTGGAAGTTCAATGAATATTAATAGGCTGCCTTTAATCATATGCTGGCTTTTAGCCAAGCAAAGGGGTAATTGATTAATCTAGGACCAAGTCGGCTATAAATATTCAAGATTATTAGTCTATATTCAGCAGTATAATAAAAAGCTGATTTTAGAAGCCTAATTCACACGCATAACCAAGGTGAATATGATTTTAAACTAAACTTAACGATGATGATTAGGCTGATGGTTTCTTCCTCATTTTTATAAGGTAAAGACTTTAATTAAGGTTCCAATAAATGGAAATGCTCATTTAAAGGAAACTAAAGGAAATAAGATATTATTGCTAATAATCCCCGGCAAATAATCCAATTCAGCGTCTTAGCCGCTGGAGGAATACAGGCCGTTCCCTCGAGTGGCAGTTGCAGGCATTGTTAAGCGGTTAGTCCGCCTAAGAGGACACGCCACTCAAGTCCAGTTAAGAACGTAATTAAGACACAATGTGGCCACACAATGGAATAGCTGAGTGCACTTCTCACTTTTCAGCAAATGCGAGTGGAAAACAAAAGGAAAATAATAGAATGGGCGCTCCACTCAAGACTTAATGGGAGGAGAAGAGCCAGAAGAGTCAGAAGAGCCAGAGAAGACCTGACGGAAATCCGGAAAAATATAGCGGCGAGAGGAGGCCAGTCCCCGGACCCAGGACCCGTGAGCCTGATTGACATAAGCAGCAACACGAGCTGCAGATTAGCGTGGCTCCCCGAATTGCCAACACTTACACAGAAAGCGGCAGAGCAAACAGATTTATAAGGGCACGAAAATAGACAATCCCGATTGCATTATGAGCATAAAGCGCCCCAGGTCCGCTGGCTTCCCGGCTCGCCCAGGTATCCTGGCATTATCCTTAAACGGCTTCAAGTGTAGACAAACAAATGCGGCGCATAAATTGCCGCTATAGAGGTACCTGCCGCCTTGGCTGCCTTTGTCGTTCAGTCGATTATGGCGGAGGCCATAAAAGGTGCAAAAATGCCGCCTCGTAAGCTGTTTAGGACCAGAGACAAAGGCTCCCAGGTCGGAGAAGGAGCAGAATTGAAGCGGGAGCGGGAGCTTCAGCCCGGGCCTGGGCATTAATAAAATAAGGATAATTGGCATAAGCATAATCACGTTTAAGCCAACAGCCAACGTGCAGCTGAGACAGTAGCTGGAATTAGAAGTACACTTTAAAAATAATCAATTTAATGTATGCTTTCATTAAAAAAAAGATTACGAGGCCACAAGGATCGTTTAAGGAAATAAAAGTTGTATCTATCAGTCACACAGTTTCAGTAAGATCTAAGGATCTAAGGTTCTATAAAAAAAAGGCCTACCTATAGCATTCTCACCTATTAGAAACATTAAAATTAAGGCCAAATTTATTAGAACAAATATTTAAATAAAAACCCTAACCTTTTAGTATCTTGTTTGCCTTAATTATCCCTAAATTTTGTAGTGACAACTGGTTCTATAAAAAAAACCTTCCTATTGCATTCTCACCTATAAGTATTATTAAAATTAAGGCCAAATTTACTATAACAAATATTTAGATAAAAACCTTAACCTTTTGCTTGCCTTAATTACCCCTAAATTTTGTAGTGTAATAGCCAACTATCTGCAGACGCTTCCACCGCTCCTGGAGTGGCTCCCGGGCGCCTTTGTTACCAAGCCATTTTAATTTGTTCGCCGGGCCGAGCCGAGCCGGGCCGGGCCATGCCAACTGCCTTTTGCTACTGCTCCTCTACTGCTGCCTTTATCGGCAGTCAACACGCAGCCTTTTCATGGCAAATTATGGCGTTTAGGGGCCGGTGGTAGTGGCTGCTGCCTGCCAGTCCGCCCCAGCTGGGCCACCACACTCTCATTACTTTTGCTTGGTGCCGCAGGACAGAGACGACGGCAGGCTGTCTGGGCCGATGGCTTCCTGGTTGGTTGCCTGGCTGCCTGGTACTCGTCTCATTTAACGAGTCGCGTCTATGTTTACTTTGGCCCTAGACGAGCATTGCTCCCGGGCATTGCAAGCCGGCGCAGGCACTGTCGAAAGGGGCAAACGCGAGCGCTGCGAGTCCTTTGAAGTAATTATAATGGCAGATTTAAGTTAATTTTTAAACAATGTCGAGCGGTATGCAACGCGCACTTTCCCTCTTTGCCAGCCACTAATCAAATTTCCCCAGACTTTCGCCCAGAACAATAACTTTGGGAGTCCCTACAAAGTCGGTGGCTAGACAGGGATTTAAAAGTTTTCGTTGCCAATTTGTAAATTTAATTATCAGCATTTGAATTTCTTCTCTCGTAACTCTATTTAAATTTTGAATATAGAAAAGAATTCTAAAATATTATTTCATCTATCTGATATTTGTAGGCCATCAACTGCGGCGACATGGACAGCTACCCGCTGCTGCAATACCTGGATCTCTCGCACTCCCGCATCGCCCAAGTGGAGGACGATGCCCTGGGCCGACTGGAGCTGCTCACCTCCCTCTTCCTGGATCACAATCTCCTGATGCGCGTGCCCAGCAGCCTGCCCCCGTCCTTGGAGCACCTGTTCCTGCAGAACAACCAGATAATGGAGCTGCCCCCGCAAGCCTTTGTCGGTCTGGTGAATCTCCAGACTCTGGACCTCTCCGGCAACCGCTTGATCTTCCTGCCCGCCCTAGCTCTACCCAAGCTGCTGACCCTGAATCTACAGTCCTCGGGCGTGGAGAGCGTCAGTCAGTCGATAGTTCATACCCTGCCCCAGCTGAGGGATCTGCTCCTGGAGGACAATCCCATCAAGTGCAGCGATCTGCTGGCCATAGCCGAGTGGGCCAGTCCCTGCAGGACAGTGGATGTGGGTCAGTCGAGGGCTGACAATGGGCCAAGGGACCTGAAGGCGGAGTATCTGCAGTTCCATGACGTCTATGAGAGCTTCAGCGGCTCCAAGTGCGGTGAAGAAGAGCCGGCAACTGACACTAGACCACCTGGTTGCAGCGTTTCCAGAGCAACAGACACGGCAGCAGCAACAACAACACAGCGAGCTATGCTAAAAGCGAAAAAGTCAAAAGGAGCAGAGCTAGCAGCATCAGCAACAGCAACACCGGCCACAACAGCAACAACACCAGCCCCAAGAGCAACATCGCCAGCCCCAAGAGCAACATCCACAGCCCCAACAGCCACGCAATCAGCTGGCAACAGCGCTTCCCCGTTAACCACAAAAACTTTGCGGCCAACAGAAACAACTTCGTTAGAGCAACGGCGGCAACAACAAATGCCTGGCATGCCAGTCCAGGCAACAACAACCAGGCCCGAGCCAGCCCAGAGCCTGCCAACTTCGGACCAGACAGAGCCAACAACAGCGGCTCCCAGTTTGGCAGTGCCAGCAGCAACAGCCACCGAGCCAGCGGCAACAACAGAAATAAATTCCAGCAAGCCAGCGAACATTAGCGGTGCCACAAGAGCAGCAGCAACAGCAGCAGTTGGAGTGCCACGAACAATTTTGGCCAGCAAAAAATCTGACAAAATGCCAGCCGTTAAGGCACAGGGGACTTTATTAAACTACCCAACTAGCGACACATCCGGTCAAGTAGCAGCACCAGCAGCAACACCAACACACAAGCATGCCACACTGCAGCTGCACGTTAAGGATCGCCATCTAATTGGCACACCGCTGCTGATGCACAAGGGCGATGTCCTGCTGGTGGATGCCGAGCATTTGCTGCTCCCGGGCACGGCCACCGTGGCGGACGCGGACTCGGATACGGATGCGGATACTTCCGTTTTGGACTCGAGCCAGCAGCAACATCAGCAGACGGAGCCGGAAAAGCGCCAGTCAGCGGCTGATAAGCGACTGGCGGAAGCAATAAACGGCGACACAAAGGCGCCAGCCAAAAGCCACAAGAAGAAGCCATCGCTGAGCATCAAGAAGATGACCTACAGCACCAAACATGCAGCCAAGCCAGAGGCGGTGGCCCCCATAGTGGAGCATAGCACTCTGGCTACCCTGTCGAGGCCGCAGCACCAGCACAGCAGTGTGAACACGCCCAGAGAGGCCGCCCTGGAGGAGCTTAGCACCTTTGCCCAGATCAAGGCCTACGTGGAGCTGAAGAGCGAGTCGAAGCCGGAGCACCTGATGGATCAGCGGGAGGAGAGCCAGCACAATCTGACGGGCAACCATCCGGGCGTCATGCTGCTGGTGGCCTGCATCCTGTTCGTGGTACTGATGGCGGGCCTGGCGCACGTCTATCGCTGCGAGTTACCCTGGCAGCGAGGCAATCGCTCCGGCCACCTGCGACCGCACCATCAGAGGCACCTCGGCGACGCCGATGATGCCCACAGCTTCCTGCACTACCAGGGATCGTTGAACTCCGCGGCGGGCGATCCCGCCCGCCTGCACAAGTGGCATCACAGCACCCGGCGAGAGGCGCCGTACAGCTCGCCGTTGCACAATCTTCAGGCCCGCGAGTTGCAGCAGCAGCAGCAGCAACGCTGCCACCAATTCTACAGCGCCTCGCTGGCGGACAAGTGCTCCTCCGCCGGCTCCTCCACCTCGGGCAGCAGCAGCAGTCGCAGCAGCCTGCACTCGCCCTGCCGAGATGACAGCTACTACATAGAAATGGCACCCAGCAGTCCGCCCGCCACCCTGCCCAGCCTGCCCATGGAGCTGCTGGGAGGTCGGAGTTCCACCTGCAGGGCGGATCGAGTGGCTGCCACCGATCTGGGCGGCACGACAGCGCAGGCTGTGTCCTCAACGGCGGCCATCAAGTCGGTGAGCAGCCGGCTGATGGCCCCCAGCTCCCGGAGGCTGGGCCTGTGGTGACAAACCGTCTTCGGCCAGCGACAATATGCGCCCTTCCAGTAGAGGAGTAGAGTAAGGCAAGGAGTGGGGTTCCCCCGACAACCGTCGCCTGCCAAATGGGTCAACAAGCCAAATAATTATTGGGTAGATAGCAAGTCTCCTTTCTTACATTTCTCCTTAACCTTTCAACAAGAAACAAGATTAGAGAAGGCTTAACAGCATTGGAAAACTCCTAAAAAGTTAAAGCCTTCAAAAGTTCAGGTTGGATAAACCCCATAAATATCTGAAGCCATATATAAGCAGGTTAGACACATTTATTCAAATGCAACTTTTCAAAACTCTCCAGAGAACTGGAAGCTGGGAACACGTGGGAACGTGCATATATGCCAGGAGGAGAACATATATTATTTCAAGTTGGCTCTCTGGCTTGATTTATGATGAGGCCGCCCACACGTTGCAGACCTCTTAGCGATTCGGTTAGCAGCAACAATTTGTCATAAATTTCTGTTACGTATACGCCGCGTGGTGGCAAGGCGCCCGGCAAGGCGACGAGCGTAGACAAGCGGCCAAATAGCCAACGCCAGCAAACTTTTTACGACCCATTCGAGCCGACCAAGAGCGGAGTAGAGTCGAGTCGATGTCCATCTTGTGGTCGTATTTGGGTCAGTTTACTGGCCGTGAGCCGTGTGCGGGCCGCCAGTTAACTTTATATAAGTGCCTGTCCGCTCGCCAAGATTAAGTGTTTTGATAGTCATGCATATAAAAATGAAATATCGATCAAGTATTAAATAACAATTTAGTTTATGACAGGCCCCAATTCGGTAATCACAAGATGTGGCGGCAGATGCTGAGTAGGCGGATAAATCGCTCTGAATTGGCTGAGAGCAAAATCAATATGCGAACAAATGTGGCCCATAATTGGAAGTTGTTTGTGACATTTCCAACTTTTAATATATTGTTCAAGGGCCTCGGAGATATATGTATGTGTTCATTAAGAAATTAAAAGAGAGGGCTTCTTTTCCGTGCTGTGCACCACTCGAAACTTCCCACCTTTCAAGCTTTCAAGCCTTGCCGCTTGCTCTTAATATCCTTTAAGCCCTGCTCCTGTTGTCCTATGTTCGATGCTCGACTACAACTTAACCTACTTTGCCAGCTGCTTCAGATTCCCGAGTTTAAATTGCAATCTAATTAAAGTTTCGCCTCTGTCCCTGCCAGCAAGTTCACCCTTGGGTTGGTCGGCCAAGTGTTTGGCTATCTGCGCCCTGGCATCTAGCATTCCTCGCCCCAGTGGTGGAGGGTTCGAGGGAAAAAGTGTGGGAATCAGGGTGGGAATCAGCCCGCACTTAACCTCATTTTACAAATTGACCAGCACAACATATGGTGTAAATCCGGCCAAATGGCCAGACGTCTCATCCGTCACGCCACGCCAAAAGTGAAATGTTGTAAAACTATTTGGGGCCTCGCGTTCACGTATCTAACGGACATCAAAATAATGTGGCAGCAAATCAAATTACAGGACACGCGGCCGGCTCTCGATCTGTAGGGGTGGTAAATGGTCCTGGGACGTCGTACTACGAACCAAGAACACAACAATTACATTAAGACACGATAAAAACTTGTGCAACAATCTTGCGACCCCAACCACTCAACTAAACTAAACCGAACCGAGCTGAGCTGGTGCGAGGGGAACCCCCTGAAGGACGGACCACAGTCATTGCACAGCTTTTTCAACTTTTTGTGGCTTTGTAATTGGAATACAAGAAGAAGGCGCGTGCACACAAGCGGCGACAGCAACAGGAACAGGAAGCAGCCGGAGAAAGTGAAGCAGAGAAAGCTAGATTTTCGGATAGAGGGCACTCAGAGAAATACCCCTGAACTCTGGCTTTATTCAGGCAAAATTCTGGGTGGGAAATAAGCAAAAATCCATTCAAATAAATACCCCTAAACTTTGGTCTTAATAAGACAAAATTCTGGGTAGGAAATAAGCAAAAATGCATTCAAATTAACATTCCCCTTAAAAGCTAAACATATGAGTATTCTAAAGAAGGACACAAGAAGGACACTAGTGTGGTTACTTTTACAGAAAATTGTAATTGTAATTTCAATGGTAACCTTAGCTGGGCAAGGATTTTCCAACAAGGAGAGCTTTGACACATAGTACCCAGCTTGAAACTTCAAAATGAATCCTCGTACAGCCAAGTACTTGTGTTATTTCCAATTTACTTCGCAGGAAACTGGTCAGGATGACAAGCACTGGTGCTTTCCCTCAAGTGTAGATAGACACAAGTTCCTGTGGGTGAGAAGGGGGTTGGAAGGCGTTCGAGCGGAGTGCGCTTAAGCAATTCAGAAGGATTTATATTCGGCCACAAAAGCGAAATGCCCGACAAAGCGCTCCGAACAACAATTAAAGTAATGCTGACCAACAACCTACGCCCGATTGGGTGGGATTAGATGACGGGTGGGATGCGGGGAGTCTCCGTCTCCGTCTCCGGCTCCGTCTTCGCATCCAGTCGAGTGGCGTCCTGGCAGGACGCACAAAATCTTAATTAAGGAACTTCCAAGTGGGCAAGTGTCGAGCAGTGGGTGGCATTTTTTGAGAGTTTCGGTGGTGGGCAACCTTTTTATTTTCGGCTTGCCAGCACAGCACAAAATTCGCCTACAAAAGAAACCCTAGACCGGAGAGTGCGGAGTGCGGAGTGCGGAGTGACCCGAAGGAGTCCGGTCCGGTTTAGTCCTCGAGCATTGTCAAATTTAATGAAGGTTTCCCCTCCGAAGGCTTTTTGCCCATGACACTGGCCAGCTGGCCAAGATTTAGGATACTTTTCAGGGATCAAGCAGGAGAGGGGGAGAGAAGCCAAGAACCAACTCAAATGAGTTAATTCGATATTTGACACTTTCGGAGCTCGCATTCCGCACAATCTCGGTATGTGATGGGCTCCAGACCCTGGACTTTTGTCTCCCTGCGCAGTTAATAAAGTTGGTCCGGGCCAGGACGTAATTATTTGCCTGCTAAATGGCTTTTGGACGACATTTCGGTGCCGTAAATGGGGGCGATTTAGAAAATTATGTGAAAATAAGTTGCCTTTTGTTTGTTGGCCACTGGCCGTTGGCCGTTGGCAGTTGGCGGTTGTTGGGTCCGTAAATAACGCTCATAATTGGGCCGACTCGAAAAGTGGTCGAAAACGGGATGGGGATGGGGATGGGAAAGGGGGGAAAGCAAACAGAAATCGAAATAAACATCTCGGCCGTATGGATAGCAAACAATAATTAAACTTAATTGCTCTGTACATTGAAACGTCAAACTGTAAATTATAGTTATTAACATTTACTTGTAGCGGAGTTTACTTTAACTAACATTCCAATTCTGAATATTGCATGTACAATTTACCTAGAATATGTATTTAAAATATACAAAAAAGAAACAAAAAAATATGAAAACAAAAGAAAGAATAAATCTAAAATAGAATTCGTGTAATGTTAATATTTGCATTTAATTTGTCGAGAATCAAAGTAAAATGCGATAAAAACCCACAATAACAGCAACAAAAACTAATTGCCAAATATTTGACGTACAGTTTGTAGCGTTAGCCATTAAAATCAATATATATACGTTTACAGATATATATATATATATTTATATATATGCAGAAACAAAGTAATGACAAAAACGAGACAGACACTCGCCGCAGCAACAGCAGCATAAAGCCGAGCAAATAATTATTAAACAAATACTTCTATTTACAAAATCACAGCAAATATTTAGTTAAGCCCAAATGACGCGCAGCATTTTAATTAAACAACAGGCGGACGCCATTTGAGAGCTTTCAAAAACAGATGCATATAGGCAAAAAATCCAATAAGTAAAAATAAACAATAGTTGCAGCATAATTTTTCGTGTGTATTTGTAAATAGACAACTTCAAACCGGATGTGAAAGTAGAGAAAAAAGCCGAGAATAACCGGCAAACAAACAAACAAACAATATTTGTGTGTGGTAGCTGTTCGAATTGAGATAATGGCTGGACGAGGAGCAGATCCGCATATACCTTACACATTAATGTTAGATTTAGTGCTGCCAAATCGTAGCGTCAAGTATATATATATATATATGTGTATGGAGATGAAAAATAGTGTTAGACTTAAGGACGACGTGTACTATTGATATAGCAAATATGGATAGCAATTAAAAGTGTAAAGATACTTGGCAAACATTTTACGAAATCTTCTCGAAAACCCACAATTTTAATGCAAACACAAGAAACCCGAAGAAATGTGAAAATAATAAAATTGAGAAATTTAATTTGAAAGAGAGAACTCGCAGTGACCTTGGCATTTTCATTTGGCTGAGGGATTAAGTTAACGTATTCCAATATATGGCCGATTGGCTATATATATCGGCCATTGTACTGGGCACCGAAAGAGAGTATTAATTAACGGAAAAGCGAAACAAAGAAGTTTTCGGAGAAATGAAAAGAGAAAGATGGAGGGTAAATAATATTCTTTTAATTTCTCCCAGTTTAAGCGACCCCATGTGGGAAAACACAGTCGGAGGGTGCCTGAATCTGTCATTTATCATTTAAATCTATAAATATTAAAAAGAAAATTTATTGCAGTCGTGGCAATTGTTAAATTTTATTTGTAATTGTTTTACTTTATTATTTTAGAACATTTGTTTTTTCATTTACTACTATAACTCATTGGCAGAACGCTGACATGGCCTCCTACTAAACTCAATCGCCAGGAATGCTGCAGTATACTATGAGCTATCACTTGAAACTATTGCTTAAATCGAAAACTAATATAAAAAAATATTATTTCAGATCTTTCAGATTATAAATTTGACTAAAACAACACAGAATTCTGGACCGTGTTATTTGCCTTTACTTGAAACCTTAAACAATATTAAAAACAAATATTATGGCTGTCGTTTTAGTGTTTTAATTTTGTTTATAATTTTACTGAATGGGTTTCTCCTTTATTATTTTTATGCATTGTGCTCTACATTTAATTCTATAACTTATAAACAGTATGTAGGACCCTGACATAGCCCACTATTGAATGAAAACTAATTTAAAAAAATATTATTTCAGATATTTCAGTATATAAATTTGACTAAAACAACACAGAATGCTGCACCGTGTTATGTGCCTTCACTATTAAGCCTTCATTTAAATTGAACAATATTAAAATCAAACATTATGGCTTATTTTTGTGTACTTCGTTCTACATTAAATTCTATAACTTATAGGCAGTAAGTAGGTCACTGACATGGCCCACTATTGAGCTCAACCGCCCGGAATACTGCATCGTACTATAAGCTATCACTTGAAACTATTGCCTAAATCGAAAACTAATATATAAAAATATTATTTCAGATCTTTCTGTATTTAGATTTTACTAAAACAACACGGCATGCTGCATCGTGTTATGTGCCTTCATTTTAAGCCTTAATCTAAATTGAACAATATTAAAAACAATTATTATGGCTGTCGTTTTGGTGTTTGAATTTTGTTTATAATTTTACTGAATTTTATTCTTTATTATTTTTATGCATTGTGTTCTACATTTAATTCTATAACTTATAGGCTGTATGGAATACACTGACATGGCCTACTACTAAGCTCAACCGCCCGGAATGCTGCACCGTACGATAAGCTATCACTTAAAACTATTGCCTAAATCGAAAACTAATATAAAAAAATATTATTTTAGATCTTTCAGTATTTAAATTTTACTGAAACAACACGGCAGGCTGCACCGTGTTATGTGCCTTCAGTTTAAGCCTTAATCTAAATTGAACAATATTAAAAACAATTATTATGGCTGTTGTTTTGCTGTTTGAATTTTGTTTATAATTTTACTGAATGAGTTTCTCCTTTATTATTTTTATGCATTGTGTTCTACATTTACTTCTACAACTTATAGGCAATATGTAGGACACTGACATGGCCCACTATAGAGCTCAACCGCCCGGAATGCTGCACCCTGAAACGACGAGGCATTGACGACAAACTGGTTCGGCTCGGAATTGTGTCATCCACAAAGCTTAAAGATTAAGGATGCCAAAGCATATTGAAAATGAAGACCCAACCAGGCGGACAGAACAATAAAAATAAACGTTAAATTAGTGGCACATGCGACAGTTAAGCTTGACGCAAATGTGTATGGAGCCAGGCAGCCAAATTATGCCAATACAAATACCCATCCACCCCCACACCCCGTCGGGGGAGTCCCGGGGGAGGAGTCGAATGGCCAGGAGCCCCCGCCCAACGGAACGGGGAACATTTTTATTTCAAATCCAATTATTTCACATCGAAACTGCAATCAGATGATTGCGTTCAGCAACAGGAAGCGTTCACATGTACATCAATGTGGTTGTGTGTGTGAAAATGGCCGACAAAATGAAAGTCAATTGGATTTTCTTGTTTTTTTTTGTTGGTTTTTCCTTCTGTTTTCATCTTTTGTTCTGCTGGCCTTTTTGTTCCTTCGTCGGCCCGGGGGAAACGGCGAGGGAAAAGGGGAAAACTGTCGCCACATCGGGGAACTCAGCACGCCGCACATGTCAAGAAATTGTTATGCGCCCTTGGACATTCATTCGTTCGGGCGGGAATTAAATATTCAATATTGCATCGCAGACAACAAACAACATTCAATAACGTCAAAGTTCTTCCTCTGTATGCGGAAATGTTAACCGAAATGCGGCAGCAATAAAAAGGTTAATGGTGAAATAATAAAAATATAACGCAATTTGTGTCAACAGATGAATTCAGATATGAGGCAGCGACAGTTTGATGAGGAAATGCCATTTCGGATATACCTTCTTGGCCCGCATTTTGATGGGCCCAAAGGTGAGGGTCAGAGGCGGGGAAACTCTTTCCGTTTTGGCCACAACCTTTGCTGGTTCATAAGTGCCCGGTCAGCGGCTAATGCACTTGGCTTTTGACTGATGTCAAGCCGTCCACAAAGTCTAGGCCACATGGACATTATCTCTGATTAACCCAAATAAGCACTGGGCAAAAGTGAAGGAGACAGAAAGGAAGAATGTCCTAGATTACACCAGGAAAAACGTGTGTAAGGGGATATTATAAAGCTTAAAGTAATTAAAAGTGAAGATATTCTTAGAGATATATCAAGATTTCATCACCTTAAACTTATTAAAAACCTACTAGATATTTTTGAACCTGAATTAATAATATTAGGTTAGTGTTCCTTGTTTCTTTGAAGCATATATCACATACTATTTTTTCCCAGTGCAACACCACTTTATGGTGGTGCGTTTTCCCCCACTAATGAGCCAGGAGAGTGGACGAAAACGGAAAGGACGAAAAAGAGCAGCCAAGTGCAAGGCAAGGGAATAATTGCCCGGGCAACCATTGAACTGTTAATTTCTATGCAGTTTACTGCTCCGGCTGCCCAAACTAGAGTGAAAAATGTTTGATTTTATTTGTGTGAGTGTGGGAACATTATTATTTTGTATTTTGTTGGGAAACGCAGCTGGGGAAAAACTTTATCTAATTGATTTCGGAGCAGTGCAGCCAAATGGGGCTCCATTAGCGTCAGTCAAGCTGAAAAAAGTAAAACGGAAGCCAAACTTCTTGTCGTGTATTTTTTTTGCTTTCGCTTTTCATTTAAATATGCAAAAAATTCTGCGGGTTCTTGATGTGCCTGGGGACACACACATACACAGATAGCCATACACCGAGGGGGTGGCGGAGGACTGGCAACTTTAAATTGCATTCATTTTTAATGCAGCCCCGCCAAAAAGCACGGCCACATTACGTATACGCAACGTAGTGCACTCTAGGGACACATTGCTTAATTTCAGAGCCCACCCCGCCCCCGTCATCAGCCGCCCAAATGCGTGCCGGGAGCAGGGAGCAAGGAGCAGCAGTCCTGCGGGTGTCGGAGCCATGTGTGACACACCCAAGCACACCCAACACACACCAGTGTCAAATGTAAAAAAGCGAGCTCGCATTATACAATAAACCCCGAGTTTTTATACGCTTGCAGCGGGTATTTTGAACTTTCCCCAAAGCCTGCAGTCCAATAAATATGTTGGTGAAAAAATGGCTATTTCATCTTTACCAAAATAGCAGGTGAAAAACTGCCGTTTTTATTTTAATAAAAACTGTAAATAACTATACTGCAGATTTTAAAGGATTAATTTTCAAGATTCCAAATTTTTTCACAGGAACATATGTATATGTTACCAATAAAAGTTGATTGGATAACGTCAACTATTTTTTATAGTGGAATAAAAACAATTTGCGCCTAGGCATTTAAGTAAGCAAACTTTTGAAACTTTTGAAATATTTTTAAAGTTGTTTTAAGTTGAAAATACATGATTGCAACAATTGGGTCAACCCTTTATAAACAATTAAGCACAAAAATAATATAATTAAAGCCGCATGTGCCGTGTTTTGATAAGGGTATCCTAATCTAGCCTCGTGTTGCCGATTTTTTAGTAGAGAGCGAGGGAGCAGAGGACCATGGTGGGTGGGTACGGTAACGATTTCATTTCATGGTTTTGCACTCGTTATGACTTCTGCTCTACCCCTTTCAAAAGCTCTCCATCGGGTCTCCTCGCCTTGCCGGGTTTTTATTGTCGCCCAGTTGCGAGCGGGTGTCCCCAAAGTATGCAGCGTTTTATGTTTACTAAAGGTAAAATTCCGCTCGCTCCACACAGAGTCGCAGGGCATATACATGACAAGTTTTCCCTTCGTTTTTTAACAACATTCTAAGGCCCCGCTGAACTCGGCGACTAACTTTTTTCGCATTTCAATTTAAAGTTACATTTTTCGGTTACTTTTTCGCATTAAATATTTTGAATGTCATTGCCACCAACTGTGTCCGGCCGTTGGAGGCCCCAAAGTCCCAGGAGGAAAGTGAGAGCACAGGTGTGGTTTGTTTGTATTATTTATGAATAGTAGAAAAAACACAGGGACGAATGGACGGAGGAAAGCCCAAGGATAAACGCACATGGGCACGAAAAGTCCAACAATAAGTAAATTTAATCGGATGCTGTAAAGCCTCAACCAATTGCAACTGAAACAAAAACAAAGAATCGTATTTGAATATACATTTCATAATTTTTTCTGAAATATTTCCACCTCTGGTTTCAATTTCATAAATAAATATTTATTACTTAACCCCTTTCTGAAGCTGTATTAAATTATTTGCGAAATGGAAAGTCACTAACTGCAATCTGAATGATGAAAAGCCAACACAATCGGCGAATCTAATCTAATCAAGATAAACGAATAGAGAGCTATTAGCCAGTAAGATACGACCCAATAAAAATGGCCAGTTGAAAGGCAAATCAGTGTCGAGCCAAGTCACCTAATTGAGTAAGTGTCATCACCGGGCAATCCTCCTCCTGATCCGGAACTCCGAGAGCTGAGCTGAGAATACTATATGTGTGTCTCCGACTGAGTGCTGCCGGGTGTTGTGGTTGACGTCTGGTATCGCACTCTTTGCGCCACTGGATTTGGAAAACGGGGACAGCAGACACGACACGTCAACTTGCAAATATACTGCTAAGCGGGGAAAGGGACTCCTCCTACACCAAGAAAAAATATTGTTCTTTGGAGTCTTAATTTATAAAATCAAAGGAGTAATTTTAGCAAGACTTCAGGCTAAACTTGATTGTAGATCACTTATTGTTAAGAGAATATATATATTTCTTCACTCTTTAAGTATTCTTTTACATTTAAATGACTTGAAGACAATAAATCTTGTTTTACGCTTTCAGCTTATTTAAAGCAGCTACGTTATTAACAAATATATCGAATCTCCAAGGCTTAAAATAATATTCTTTTTAAAATATTGAAAATACATGTTACTAATGACAATTAAGTACCAGTTAAATGGGGCTAACCTTGAATAAAGTAAACTATATATTAATAGGCAATATATTTATGTTCTTTAGGTTACACAGCCTCAAGATTTTCTCAGTGTAAGGTTCAGTTGTGTCCAAACGACTCTGTTCTTGCTGTGTGTGCTGTTGTGGATATTTTATTTCATTTTATTGTATTTTATTCCTTTCCTGGCTCGTATTTTTTGCGCACTTTCTGTTGTTCTTGGGCGAGCTTTGTTGTGTGCTTTTGTTTTTATTTGTGTTCATAACATAAACTTTGTATTTTTATGCGAGACAAAGAGCAGGGCCCAGAGACAGGGGACACAGGACAGGGGACGAAAACAACGACAACTGGAGAGACCAACTTGTTTGCGCTGGGAAATCAGTTAAGGACTTGGCGCACAGACTTGGCAGGACTTGAAATAATACACACACACACACACACTCGTGCCCAACAAAATATACACAAATATATTCACTGTCCCCGTTAGCGCTCGGCACTTTTCTGTTGTTCTTGTTTTAACACTTGAGTGGATTTTTGTGTTATTTTTGCACGAGTCCTGGGCGTTGATTTGGCTTCCAGGAGGGACACAATGCGGAAGCGGAGGGACAAAGGACGTCTCCTCATTTATTATGCGCGCCACAAATCGAAATCAACGAAGCAACTTGATTAAGATTTAACTAAGCAAACAGACTCGCATGCAGCCAGGCTCACACCTCCTGTCCTCCTTTCGAGTCTCCTTCTCTCGAATTAAGTTTGCATTACATTTTGAAATTGAAACAAGGACTGCATATACAAAGGATGCGCTATGCAGGGGTACGAGCACAGACACATGTGTCGTAAATTATGCAAAGTGTCAATGCACTTGCCGTTTGTCTTGCCAATCGAGCGGGACTCACACAAAGCCCAATTAATATCAAGTGAATTAATTAAATGTGAAGGGTGAACTTCGATTCAGCTTCGACTAAAGCCATTGGGATGGTTGAATATATAAATAATAAATACAATGTGTTACCCAGAATTAAGAATTAGGATGATAATTGAAAATAAGAAAATCATAAATAGTTAAAATAATTTAGTAAGATACTAAATGTCTCAAAGAGAACCGCATGCTAAAATATAATGGAAACTTCAACAATACTAATTAAGCTGACTGATTCAGCCTCAACACTCGACATAACTTGTGTCGTTGAATTCGTACTTGGGAATTTTAGGTGCACTCCCTGCTAAATTTTACTTAATCTTACGCTTCATTTTTATAGGACAGAGGAGATTCCTCTTATGAGTATTATACTTATAAGTGGGTTTTCATAAATATCTTTCTGGATATTTTAAATATAATTATGGAGTTTACTTTTAAATTTTAAACCGCTTTCGAAGCTAATATGCTCTACAATTTAAAGGGTATGTCACGTAAAAAATATTAATTAAAGCCAAACCACAGGCAGCGAGCATACTACATGAACTTTGTGGTTGTCGGTAATTAATAAAATGTTCGAGGGAAAAAAGTGAGAGATCGGCACAGAGAGAGAGACACAATACAGTCCCATTCAGTGGCCACTTTGGGGACTGATTCTGTTTTTATGGCCCGACATTAGTGGGTGAATTTACATAAATTTGTGGGGAGCAGGGAGCGGGTATTTTTTATTTTCGGCCACTGGCCTTTGGTAAATTGCATATTGTTGCAGCCGGCGAAACTGTCAACTGAACATCAATCTATTGGCGGCCGGCGGGCGTTAAGCCGGCTGTCAAATCCCCTGGTCGCTGTTAGAACGAACGGGTCACGCTTTTTGTCCGGGAGCTTAACGAGCTCAACCCGCTCGATGGGCAAAAAATAAATAAAACCGATGACGCAGACACAAAAGAGGGCTTCAAGTGCTTTAAGCACTGCGTTCTAGCATCGAAACGGAGCGGACAGACCGGACCGGACTCTTTCATGTGGACCCAGGGACGAGCCGACGGACTGATGGCATGCCAGGCGCTCCAAGGCACAGACACGGTCCGGACCGTAAAGGGATGCGCACCTCATCCACGCACGCACACCACATCAGACCCATTGTTGTCCCGGATTGTTCAATTCATTTGCAAGGGAATATGGGTGTGTTGCTTTAAATTGAAACTTAATTAAATTTACAACACAAAGGCGTTCATGGGACTTTAGAACTAAATATATGTTCTTGTTACCTTATATGCTTTTAATCTAATTAAGAATAAATAACACTATTTTTAGAAAAGGACTTAATATTAAATCTCATATATTATATCATTTAATGGGTATTGTATCCGTTTTTGGAATATTAGTAAAAATAAGCCGTAGTTTTATGTATTTTTAGGAATATCATTAAGAATTCTTTGATTAATACTTAGCACAGATTCAACCTCTTAAATAATGACCTATTAATTATTATTATTATTGCCAAAAATTCTAATATAACTTTCATGAAGGCCTCTTCATTTTGGTAACAACTACGGCTTAAAACTCTGCACTGTTTCATAATATTGGCTTTTCCCACTTTATACTCAAAGTTTATTATAAAAAAAGTTTGCTCACTTTGCTCGTAACTCTTTCTTTAAAGACCAAATCCGATATGTATGTATATGGTGAGCACAAAAAGCCTTGATATAAGTTTGCTTCTCGAGCGGAAATCATAAATTTTCGCACACAAAAATCTCGATTAACTGCACGGCGCAGCAAAAGTTGGAAACTTTTCCGTTGGCTGCGACATCCTCTCAGTATTGTATATATTTCATTAAAAAAAAAAAGGAAAAGTGTCAGCCATGGATGCGTTTTAAAGCGCTTGTCAAAAACTTTTCCCTGGCACTGCGCAGCCTTCAAATTCAGCGCACAGCAAACTGCACTGCGGCGATAAGGTACCACATATATAGAGACCGAACGGAAGATGCAACTTATGGATATGCACAGTCGAAGTCGGAGTCGGAGTCGAAGTCGGAGGGCCTGTCAAAACCTAATGGCTTTTGTCTAAACAGAATCACGCGGCTCTGGCGTTTCAGGTGCACCGAAAGGCAAATTGAAAAGTCATGTCAAAAATAAGATAAATATATATATTTGGATCCGGGAAAATGGCAAAATAGAGCGGAAATAGGGCGGCGAATTGTCAACGCTTCGCTGGCTTTCAAATTGAACGAAGGCAAACAACAGGAATTTCACAAGCCAATGCACTTGGCAGGATGGAAAACAAAAATGAAATAAAACAATTACGCGTTTAATATATTTTCATTTAGTTCGGCCAGTCCGGCCAGGCAACTGCCAGGCAAGGAGCAGAGCGCAAATAAGACTAAGGGACAGGAGTGGGAATGCTTGTCCTCCACTGCCTCATTTTTTACTTTTAATGAAGCGCAAGCATTTCTGTTGGATAATTTGTTAAGCGAACTTCGGCGGCCCGAAGGACCGAAGGACGAGGCGGCGGCTGCTTGGGCAGCAAGGCAAAAAGCCAAACGGGGCCTGCAAAAAACTTAGACAATGCAACAAGGACACACACACAGAGAGACGGACAGGGCAGACGGAACAGAAAGTTGCGCTATAATTTGGCTTATTTCAGCTGGCAAATTTATAGAGTAGAGCGATGCAAAATGCTGCACCGGAAGTGGCCCCAACTGGGGCAACCAGGCAGTCCTGCACGGCGCAGGACCCAGGACGCAGGGCCACAGACAGCGCAAGATAAATGACACGCAAAAGCCAAGTGGCAGATTTTCATTTTTAATTAAAACAACGGTCAGGCGAAGGTTGTGCGAGCATGCTCCTCCATAATGCACAGTAATAAACAATAATTAAAATGTTGGCAGGGGGCGGGTGGCTTTCACGTTTCGCCCCGCTCCACCTCGGTCACCATCTACACTATATTTTATTTAATTTTTCTCTGGCACTCACCTGTTGTAATATTGTACATGAAAATCTCACGCAGCAGCAGCAGCTCGTCTTCCGGTGCAGCGGAAATTGCACCGAACACGTCGTTCTCCGGCCAAACTTCCCTGCGGAATAGGAATAAATAAACTCGTTAGAGGGAAAGCAGAAAAATAACTTTAATTTAAGTAAGTGTAAGGAAGCATACCAAGCTAAACGGGTAGCTTAATTACCTAAAAGAAGAAGTTATAGTGGTTATAGTGGTTGGCTTAATTATACATATTTTTGTGCACATTTGAAATACCAAAGATCGAACAATATTGATTGCCTGCTTAGGCCAGGGCCCACAATTCATTCGCAATGTTTTCGCATTGATGAGCAGTTGATCATTAGTTCATTCCAATTGTTGTTCCATCGAATAAAGAAGCAAATAAAATTCCATGTAAATGCCCAATTTCCAATTTAATCTCCATTGCCATCCATGTCGAACTGGCATTCAAAAGCAAGTGCTTGCCTGGCTGGCAGCCTAATAAAATGGTTCGATTTAGTCCGAAATTCCCCGCAAATTCAACAAGCATAACTCTGCCAAAAAAGGCCCCATAGAAATCGTTATTATCCTGCCTGAGCGTCTGTAAAAACAATAGCTGAAATAACAAGCCGACTGCCACGTCATGTTGCAAAATCGGAGCGATTTCGGAGCGGTCCTGGGCCAAACTGAAATTGATGCGTTTAAAATTGCGTCCAGGATACACACAGCCCGTTCTTGGCCAGCATTGGCACATGTTGTGTGTGTGTGTGTGTGTGTGTGGCGTGTGCTCCTGGGTGGTTTCTTTCCCGGCTTCTCTTTGCTCTGCCCCACACACACAGAAATAATCCCCACCATTCTGATGATGCAACGGCGTTGGCAGGCTTTTTGCAACGTTGCCGCTGCTGTTAATTTAATATTTGAAAGCAGCTTAATATGCAACGCACAGCAAAAACATAACGAGCAAGAGATGGAGTGAAAATGAAAGAGGCAATACAACCATTGTGAGTTTTTCCTTACTCTAATTACACCAGGCAACCAAGAAATAGTTTTTCAAACACAAATATTCGATTAAAAAATTTGTAGAAGTGTTTCAAGGTAGCTTAACTTTAATCCGGCTTTAATAGGATAAATAGTGGTTATTTTTCACTCGATTTTCATGAAGGAAATTATAAAATATGTACATAAATGTAGTATATAATATTAGTTCTGAAATGTGTGGAATACTGCCCCGAAATAACCTTGCCCGCTGTGCCATGTTCCTTGGGCGGCCGTATCAGCGGCACACAGGCACCCGGAACGGAGAAGAGAAAGTAAGTATCTCTAAGCGACATATTTATGCTTATTTTTGGCCATGCTTGTAGGCGATAGTGCAACTTATGTTTCCCGCTGTCGCCCAGGCCAATAAATTGACTGACATGGCCATGGCCAAGCCCTTCCAGCCCTTCTGTATGCGATATGGGGCGAAGCCCTCAGCGTTCGTTTGTAATCCTGCGGGTCTCTTTTTCAGAGCTCGTTAGTTGGCCACCAGCAGGATACAATAATGTGCCATACACGACGACAGCCAACAGCCAACTCACATGGGTTGCAGCTGGGTGCTGGGATCTGGGTGCTCCGTGCTGGTGGCCAGAATTTTTCGGTTTACGTCAACATTTGCGTGCGCTCATTTAAAAGTTATGCGACATATTTTGTGTGCAACTTTTACAGCGATGCGGCCTGACGATAATTAGCGGTTTTTAGCACCGCTGCATCCTGGTCAGGGACGAATATTGGTTAATTATAGACCATGAAAAATCTATGATAACCATTGGGCCGAGCGGCGGTTGGGGCTTTTGGCTTTTTAGTTTGATTATTGTTCCATATTGTTCTGCCGGCTGGCTGGCAGATAAACTATTTATTTCGGCTCGGAAAAAAAAGGGAGCATCAGGCAAAAATTCTATAGCTGGGCTAAGCATTTTTAATCACATTGAATGAAGCCATATTAATTATGAATCGATATGCCGGCCATGCTGGATTATGTGCACTAAAATACCAGGTGTTTGGCCAGAAATTCACTGATTAAATTTATTTTAAGCCGCATAATGAAATTTTATGAATTTTGCAAAGTTTGTTTGTTATTTTGAGCGAGTTAAAACGAAATTTAGGACTCCTTGGTGGAATTTTATCTAGAAATTAAATGCAGAAACTATGTTAGGGTTTACCTGAACATTCCCAGTTTACTTGCTGTGTATATGGGTAAAATTAAAACATATTAGAAAAAAAACCTGTCTGGTTAGATTCATTCGTTGGTTTTTCATTTTAATGTCGGCGAATAATAATCCGAGCGTTAAAGAAACCCATATTTAATATTCTTTTTGAATAGGTAATAAATAAAAAGAGATGTATAAAGGCAGCTTATAATTGCTCCTCCGACAGGACTTAATTACAGAGATTTTCCACAAAAGCGTGATTCATGCAACCACAGCTTATAGCGTGGGATTTGGATTTTGGTAGGGAACTCTATAAATATAAACTTCACTCGATTCATTCATCCCGGCAGCTGCGCTAATGAATGTTTGTTGAATTGGCAAAACAAGGACTGTACGCCGGCTTTAGAGCTGCAAATGCTAAATATTTCCAGTCAACAGAATCAACAGAGATGTGCAATGACGAGGGCTAAATAAAACTCGGGGAAATAAAAGGCGGAAGCGGGACTTGCCGTTGCTATGCTAAATAAGCGCATCAGCAGACGCTTAAATAAGCTTAGTTAAAAGGCAAACTAGTGGGCTAAGTGGGGCGGCGGGTAAGGAACTGAAACTTGCAGTCGAAGTGAAGTTTGAATAAACATTTTGCGCATTTACTTCACTTAAAAGTTTCTTTTTTCCACGCAGATATTTCTGGGCACCCATTAAGCCAACGTCGGAAGAGCAAAAGCAACCAGAGACGCTACCAATTCTGTGTTTTTTCCCCTCCCCCTGTAGCTTAACTTAAATGGAAACCCCTAATAGTCCGACTTGCCAAGTAAAAAAGTATTTAAAAATTCTGAACAGACACACACTCGAGCACATCATCCACAATGCACTTACATGCCAGCCCAGACACATATGGATATACGTATGTGCCAATGTGTTGTGTTCACAGACTCCCATTTTATTTTCAATATTTTGTTTCCCCAAAAATGTTCTCATTGCCAGGAAGTGAGCTAAATGAAACGGAGGGATAAAAAACTGAGCGGAGTATATCCAAAAGATTGGAATTATAATGTAAAAAAGCAGTCTGACCTCCAGTGAAAGATACTTATCAAAAGAGAAACAATAGTTTGTTGTTTTCAATACGTGCTCGTAAAACACAAGTTAGGTTATTAAGTAAACCAGCCATAAAACATTAAGACATTAAGATTAAATGATTACAAACTAAAATATGTTACAACACACTATAATAGTATCAAAATAAATGCGCTTATAAAGCTGTAAACTTTTTAAAACTTTAGTCAGTTGGCAAAGAGACTATTTGATATTGATTTATACATTCGAGTTCTATCTTTCGAAATTGATACAAAATATTTTCATTAACTACCTTATGAATTATTTCAATAATTATTTAAGACGTTTCTTTACCAACTCCCAAGACAAATTATACAGACCCCTTTTTAGGGTATGCAAAATTAAGTGAGTGTAACACGCCGGGCTCATAGTGCTTGGCAACGGGGCACAAAAAAGTCCCAGACAATGGCCAGACGAGGAAGTGAGTCTCGGGGGCGTGCTCGTGGGCGGTGGCGGCAGCGGGTGCAAGCTCTATATGCATATCGCATTTTAATTTATTAGCACAAAAAGCGTCTAGACCTTTTTAAGCTGCCACTGCAGCAGCAGCAGCCAAAAGGCATACCAAAAATTGTATACATTTTAATGCAGAAATTTTCGTTGAAAACAATTAAAATGTACATAAATTTCAAGGAAGTTTGACAAACGAAAAGGCGGGAACATAATGAAAAAGGCATACACTTCACTTTCTAAGGATAAATATAAACCTTTTATATATTTCTGATATTTGCATCGATATTCGATATCTAATATTTTGATATATATTTTATATATCCGCTCTGCTAAATATGCTTCTATATTTCCCCAATTTTCTAATACTAATTATAGTCCGTATATTTAAACAGAAATATATATTATATCGTTATTATAATTATATTGAGAAATATATATATTTTCATGAATATATCAAAGGTTTCTTCTCGATATCATAAATTAATTTAAAAGCTTCAGAAGCCTCCAGCATGGCTGGCTGCTATTTACAGATGCCATCGATTGGATTCCTTTGAAAAGGGCCACCGACCAGAACCAACAGGCAGCAGGTGGAAAATTGTAATGAGGCTGTAATTAAATGACTTGGAAATATTTAAGCCACGTTTTCCATTGCCCCGGACAGCCTTTGACACTGCAGCATCTGCCGATTATGTGTGCGGGTGGCGTTGCTCTTATTTAAATGTTGACGCGCAAAAGATAAATTATTTTCACGCAATTTTCGCGAGCAAACAATAAACATTTCTTGAGCGCGTCTTCAATGGGCTTTACATAATTGAGCGGGCAATTAAATTGAAAGGCACGAGCACACCCACTGGAGCGCGAAGGAGCTACTGCTGCTGCCGCTGCTGGTCCTGCCCTTCTGACCTGTCTCCTCACCTGGCCAACAGTGCGGTTTGTTGACTGAAAAATTGCAGACGGCAGGGACAAAAACCGGGCACAGAGAACTGTCTGAAATGCAGAGCACCGCCGACTCTTATTATCTGGCAAAAAGGAGAGCAAGGACATGGAATTCCGGGCCCCGCCATTATCTGTAGTTACCGTGGTGCCGGCGTGCTCTGCCTTAACAATAAATAAAAACTATTTAATTTGAGGGGCACACAGGACACAGCGCGCTGCTCCGCGTCCCCGTGGAGGAGGAAAAAATATGAAAAATAAACAGCGACAAAATAAAATTCGATAAAAGCCAGTCAGCGGAGTTGCACAAAAGGACACGGGACACAAACCAAGCGGATTTTTCCCCGTTTTCACTAGAGTTAATTTATTATGCGAATTGCTTTCGTACCTTTACCATGGCCCAGTCAATGTCAAGTTATTAAAAGTGGGTCTTTCAAAGGGCTTACGTCTGGAGCCGTTGCCTAACAACCCAGAGTTCAGGAAAGCAGCCTGGAGTCCTGGCAACTCCCGTGGCATTTTTAATGTCCACCCCACACAACTCACCTGGCCGCCCGCAGCAGGGCGATGGCCTGGTCCAGTTTCCCGGAACGCAGCAGCTTATTTATGCGGATCATGCAATCCTCACTGTAAATGAAGGAAAATCCAAGAAACATAATAAGAACACGTGGGCCAATGCGAAATCGAACTGACTGTGGGTGACTATAATATAATGGCTTGGTAAAACTTGCAACTAAACTCACCGCTGATCATCGATGGACTTCTCCGAGGCGGCGTCAAAGGGCACCGGCAACTCGTCCTCTGGCATTTCCATTTCTGTGGACAGCAGGCTGCACACTTCCGTCGCCAGTTCGGCCCATTTGCTCGACAATTCTTCCTGCAATTATGCATTCATTTATTATTTATGAATCGCAATTGTTTGCAAATGGATAATCACAAAGGGAAATTAGTCATAACGTGCAGAATTAATTATACCAAAGGCAGTGATAATTATAACCAAATACCCACTACTTGTCAGTAAAAAACTAAAAATCGAAAAAAACAGCATATAATGAAATAAACATATTCCACAAGAGATTAAAATGCAAATAAAATGGTTTTAATAATTGGAATTCTTTTTAACACTCGTAAGTGATTGCCCACAGGCATTTCGATTTGATTTGCCATTTGCTAATTAATCTTTATTGTTCAGAAAATGCAAATAATTGAAATGTATAGAATTAATGGAGACATTTATTAATTTTGGATTGGCCTTTATGTGGTGGAGCTAGCTTAATGATAAATCAATTAAGCTTGTTAATTATAATTCCTAAGTCACATTGTTGGTAAAGGCAACCTCAAGTAATTTAAAAAGTACGAGTTGAAGAGCATTTTCCAGCTTAAATGGATACTTTTGCTGATTCATGTTTGCTTTAAATCATGATGTTGGCGTTTTTTGCCTTCAGCATTTAACAATGCATATTAATTGAACATCAATGGACCATGTTTTTCTAAATACAAGGACATGGCTTATGGTAAAGTATTTTTATATTAATAAAATTTTATGGCAAAGTCAATGGCAAGGGAAAATTACTATTTATTCAGGGTATACATACATGGACCAGATGAGCAAATGGTTGCAAGAGGTTTAAATTATAAGGAAATACATTATGTAAATACTTTATTAAGGAGATTATTTGCCAGGGATATAATGTATATAATTTTTTTGAAGTAAGGCAATATTCTACCAAATTAGTACCCAGTATCTTCAAGTCGGATCAATTAGCTCTCTTTTTTATTGGTTTTGTTTGATGTTTGCTTATTTTACACGTTACACAATTTCATCCGTTTTGTTTATCGCTCGTTTAACTTTTGCTTGTTGAAAGGGGAGCAACATGCAAATATTTGCGCCTGTGTGCGTTTGTCATGTTTTTCGCTCGTCGGCCGTGACAAATATTTATAAATTAATTGTTGAAAAATTGATGCGTCGAGCGCGTGTCATTGTGCGTGTGCCAGTTCCAATAACAATAGCACGGCAACAACAGCCGCAACAAGGCAAATAAAAAAATAAATGCCTCGGAAATTAACACAATTGAAGGTTGTTGCAAGGAATAAAAATTAATCTTGTTCCCTGCCAAAATCTCATGTCCGTGTCCAGCCCAAAAGGCCCAAATCGACAGCCACAAAAATGCACAGCAAATGCCAAGCTTCCGCAGGTTGCAGTTGCAAATGCTTGTGGAGAGTGGCAGCCGGCAGTCGGGAGTCGGGAGGGAGGTCGGAATTCGGAGGCTGGCACTCGGCAAGTCCAGTGGCCACTGGCCGGAAATCACGCTCAGCGGTGCGTCCTGTCCCAGCGCGACAAAGTGTGGAAAAAACAAAAGCTGGCTAGAAACTGCGAGGGACTTGGGGTGCTGCACAACAATGGCCACAGGAAATGCCCTGCCATAAGTTCGCTTGTATATCTGAACTCGTAAAGGACTTTAAAGGCCACAAGCGTATTTTCTTTTTTATTTCAAATACTAACAGAATTAGAAATTGTATTTATAGGTAGTTTATACCTTCTTCTGCCAAGCTAATTAGTTTATAAATTAATCTATTTACGTGGCAAGCCAATTAATGGCTAATAAATAAGCAGCAGCGCCTAATTAGAATATTTATTAGAGATCAAAAGGTTAGAGAGAGGCTTATTTGTTTGTAAGAGATTTACAAACATAATTAGGAGAGTGCAGAAAATTAATATTTCGTAATTAATTTATTTGTAAGCCAATTTATAAATCATTTAATTAGATCATGTTAACATAAAACGTGGAATATAACCCTTTCCCTAGTGTATCCGAGCAAATAAAAAATAGAAGAGTTATATTAAAACTCAGGACTCAGCTTGAAAAGGGTCAAAGCGGCGGAAAAACAACGGAAGCCTGGCAGCAGAGCCACCAGCGAAAGTTTTCCGCATTTTCCGCAGGCCCAAGTGTGTGTTGGTGGGCGTGTGCGTGCACTAAGGTCACATGCAAGTGTGTGCCCTACGAAAATAATACACACACGGAGTAGAAAATACACAAATAGCCGAACACTGCCGACATAGTAAAAATTTAAAGTCGCTGGTCCAGAGCCCTCAGCTTTTTTCGCTGTTTTTCCGTTCATATTTTCAGTCAATTAAATTTCACGATCAAACACATAAATCTTCAACGGTCGCAGCTAGACGACAATTGTTTTTTTCTGCATCTTTTGCCTTGCCGCTTTTGTTTGCAATTCGTTTTAAATTTTATTGGCAATTTAGGGTATATTTTATGGCTGGCACAGCGGGTGCCGCTGACCAGCAGGCCCAAATAAAGTTATTTAATGCGGCAATTTATTTTTAAAACATTAAACAGCGTATATATCCGGGGCCGGTTCTTATTTTCACATTTGGCCGGGAATAAGTTTAAATTTATATTGCTTCTCAATGAGATCTATTTAAACCATTAAGATTTTAATTTTAACTTAAGTTTTCAAGGCTTTTTAGGCAATTTAATAATTTTAATGTATATTATATATAATTATATATTATTATATTTTCAACCCTCTAAAGAATCAAACCTAATTTAATTTTAAACGCATGTTTTTCGAAACTAAAAATCAGAATGCAATTTTCCATATGGCTCTTACCTCAGTGGGTTGTGGGTCCGCTGCCGGTTTGGACTTGGCCGCCAGCTGTTTCTTTTTGCGGCCACCGGCTCCTCCGCCCCGCCGCTTGTCCTGCACCACCACTGAGTCCTGGCAGAAGCGCTCCATCATTTTAATGAATACGTTGGCCGTTTCCACCACGTCGCGCAGGAATACCCTGTGTGGGGCGGAGATCGGAGAGGTTAGTTAACAAAATGAAAATATATTGTAATTAAATTCTTTATAATAACGTGTATGTGTGGGTGCACACGTATTGAAATTGAATTTGTTGCAAGCTGCATGAAAAATGCATGCCACATGCTCAGAATTCAATTAAATGTGGCAAATTCGTATTTTTTAACACAATTTCTTTTTGTTAAAATTCAATTTACGGCAAAATATTTATGTTCACTCTACACTCACAGTAATTAACAGGTCGGAATCGTCAATATTCACTGGTTTGACACACATTTATTCTAACAGAAAATATTTTCCAATATATTTATAGTATTTATTAAGAGTAAATCAAATAAGTAAGAGTAAATCAATATCGAAACTTAATATTGCTGAGCATATTCTCTTCGAGCACCCAAAAATATTAATTAAATTGTATTTTTTATTTAATTTCGAGCCAGTTCAGGGGAAAAGTGTTCCAAGATATATTCAAGCCCGGTTAAATTGCTATGGTTAAACGCTGAGAATTTCCAGGAAATATTCAATCAATTTCCAGCATTCAGGCTGAATGGCAAACGAATAAATCAAAGGCTAACATCAATAACCTCTTCGGAGGGCCGAAAATATTTATGAATATCATCGAGTACATTAAAAGGGCCAAAAGGCTGTGGGCCGTCCGCCCACTAACCGGCCCCAAGGCAGAGTGAGACCGTCACTGACTAACTAACCCAACTCGATTCCGGGTTGACTGATGATGCGGCCGCTCGCTCTGTCGTCGCTGCCTTTGCTGTCGAAACCGATGACGCCTCCAATTAGCAAATTACCCTCAAAATGGCAAAAGGCAAATGCCGCCGACGACGACGCCGCCAACCGACAAAAAACGAGGCAGAAGACAGCCGCTAAAATGCCAAAATCAGCTGCCGCTGTGCAGAGCTAGCTTCCGCTTTGTTTTTAGCCCGAGCCCGAGCCCGAAGCCGGAAAATAAAAGCCAGCGTCATTGTGCACGTCAATTTGTTAAAATGATTGATTGCCGTTTGAATAATGAAAATCGCGCGAGTCACCGAAAAAAGGACAATGCACAACAGGCGAGTATGCAGAGCAGGCGGGGCCTAATGGGTCTAAAATATATAGTAGTGGCCAATAAATAGAAAGGGGGCTGCAGGGGCTGATAATGAATTCTGAAGGTTGTGGAGCAGCCGCCATATATGCTGGCTTAATAGTAAAAAAAAAGAATGATCTGTGTAATCACTTAAATAAATATAACAGAACGTAAAAGAAACCCCTAAATGGTAGACAAAACGAGCGTAAACCAAATAAAAAATCGCATGTATGGAGCAAATTGGCCTTAAACACGATTTACCAATATTTGCATGAGCATACGTGGCCGTAATCCATGTTCAAGTCGCTCAGAGTTCCGTGTTCAGCCCTCTAATTGCACGGTTCTCGGTCCATAAAAATGGAAACATCGCGTGGGCGGTGAAAAATGGGAAATGGCCAAAAAGGTTGCGCGCCCCCCGTTGACACTCGACGCTGGCGTTTGGCGCTTTTCAAAATTTATGCAAATTCATTGCGAATTTTAATGCCCATCGCGAGCGTCGCAACGCTGCCGGAGCTTTCCTGCATCGGCATTTTGCAAATGCGGTCAATGTGCCACCAAACGCAGCTGGTGAGGTGATCCTGGGCGCCGGCGTTCGGGGAAATGAATTTGTAATGAAAGTGGTTATCCGGCATTCAGGGCCCCGGCATATGGCAAACGGGAATCGATGCATAGACATTTAGCCAAATTAAACAGGAAAATAAGCCAGAAGGGCTGGTGTTCCACCCGGCGACCATCCGGTAAAAATCAAACAAATGTGGAGCACACAATGCCATGCAGTAATGGTGTTTTGATGGACAAAACTGATTATGTGGGTTTACCCAAGGCAGTCGAAACTTCGGTGGGTTAATTAAATGAAAATAATATGTACAAATCATGAAATACCACATGAGATTAATGAAAGTACATTTACAAATCGTAAATCATTTGAGTAATTAATTTATTAATTCCACTATAAACTTCTACATATAATATATGCATAGTTGGTCTGTAAATAGGAATCTCATACAGATTTACAGAGGTTTCTTAACCAAAACCAGGAGAATTCAGTTGCAACTAAATCTACAAGTTATGTAGCTAACCACAGCTCTAAGTACATCTTGAAAAACAACCCAATTTGGCAGTCCAATAAATTAAATGGGTATAATAGCGCGGACCAAGTCGGAGATTCAATAGCCGCATAAAGCAGACGAATGAATGGAAGCCTGTTAACATTCACCAGCCAATTGCAAGATATTTGGCCATTTGTATTGATCAAGAACTGTCACCAGCGACCACAACTGACGGGCGGTTAGCCGATGGACTGGGGGGCTAGTGGCAAATTGATGATAAAAGGGCTCAGTTGACTGCAAGGCGGCGGACTGAGAGCGGAGTGTGGCACACATGGATTTGAAATTTGAGTGGTGCTCTGTGCGCGTCCCCGCGTCCCCGCATTCCCGAGACCCCATACCTGTCATCTCCTAGTGGGTGCCGGTGCCAGTGCCTGTGTGGTGCACATTTGATGATAACTGAAATGTGAAATGAATCAAGCGCAGCCACGATGGCGGTGACGCTGCCGCAGATGCATGTGGTGGCAGCATTAACAGCAGGCGAAGCGTAAAAACTGCCGGTAGCTGCGGACTTTGTAGTGACTTCAGTCACTGCTTGAAGCTACCAATGCAGACATTTTCCCGCTATATTTAATATATTATATATATTTTGAAGTCCCCCAGGATCTGACAGGCATTACACCTGAAATTCCCAAGCAGGAATTCAGCGATAAAGTTTCTGCAACTGAAATTCTCAAGTAAGAATTCTTGAACATGTTACAGATGAATAAATTTAATTGGAAAAAAATACTATTATTAGAGTTTAGTCCGAGTACTAATATCCCTTTCTTAAAAGCACTGCCGGTAGCTGCGGACTTTGTAGTGACTTCAGTCACTGCTTGATGCTACCAAAGTAGACATTTTTCCGCCATATTGTATATATTTTTAAATCCCCCAGGACCTGCCAGGCATAGCACCTGAAATTGCCAAGCAGGAATTCAGCGATAAAGTTGTTGCAACTGAAATTCCCAAGTTAGAATTCAACTCATCTTTATAGATGAATAAATTTAATTGGCGAAAAATACTATTACTTCCTTTTTAAGCCCAACATTTGAATTTAAATTGTATTTAAGTAAATAAAAAAAAAAGAACCCTATAAAAAACTCCTTGCGAATACTAATATCTCTTTTTTAAAAGCATAAATTGCATATTCAAGCTGAGAGATTCTGACAACACTGCTCTTGGTGGCGGGGTTAGTGGCGATGGTGGTGGCTCTGCAGATGTTGGAACGCTGATGCGGATGCTGGTGCCACCTGACCACAACGCCAAGTAACCGCAGCGGAGATGCGGGTGAGGGAGCGGTGGGATAGTTGCACAACATATTGCATGCCACAAACCATTTTACAAGCGTATCCAAATCGATTGCCCACCTACCATGCCCTAATGATGCGCAGGTGCAAATCGAGTCCCCCACCTTGACTTACTCCCTCTTAGAGTGTTACACAGAGGGAAAAGTCGTCTTAAAAATAAGTAAAGTCAGCATGTGAAGTTTAGGTAAAGACTTCCTATAGATATATTCAATAGATGACAACTATTGTTTAGGGGAAAGCGTAGAATTGGATTTACTTTCGAAGGGAACAAATTATTATAAAGAAAATATATATTTTAGGGAGAGTCTATTTAAAAGATATAAATATCTTAGATATTTATGTTCTGTCAAAGGTTTCAGCAGTTAAATAAGTTTACAAAAATATTCAACATTTACAGCAGATTGATTTAATTTTCATAACCCATCACATATTCATCCTAAACCTTTCTTTTTTAACAACCTTTTATCTCTCTGCACACCTACTCAATCTCAAGCACATGTGACCAGCGGAGCTTGGCAGCAGGACAAAGATAAATCGTTAATAAATTATTTATAATTAATTTGTATGCACGCGGTTTTGTAACTTCTTGCCGCTATTGTTGTTGTTTTCGTTGTTGCTGTTGCTGTTGTGCCTGATTTGATATTCGCGTTTACGCTGATTAAATGGACGCCAACAGCCACAATGCCCTGTGCCGGGGAAAACGAGGAGGATGAAGAAGTTGAAGTAGCAGCAGGTTGAGCACACAGAATTAATTAGAACACTTGGGTGTTTTTGGGGGACTGGTCAGCGGTGGGTCGGGTTGGGGATTGTCTTCGCGCCGAGTTTGAGCGCCTGCTGAATAAATGATAAAATATAATTGCGCCCAGCCGCCGGAGGAGAGAGCAGACCGACTATTTGCGGGCAGGAGTCCGCGACGTTGTTGGCATAAGACGTTTATAATGAAAATATTATTAATTATGACAGCCACAACAACAATGAGTGATGGGCGTCGATTGCAGCGGGGCAACAATGCTGGCCAAGCAGCTACTTGATATTTATTTGCAGCCCTTTTCCAGCTGCCGACTTGTAAAAGCACTAAATGATGACAGCACTGCCTTGGGCCTCTAAGCCGCCGCCCCAAATGGGTGGCAATAATCTGACAAGGGCCCATAAAGGTGGCGGGAACGCCAGCCAGCCAGGGTCATAAATTATTCATCTTGACACCGAAAAATCTTGAATCTGCCGGGCACTCGAAAGCACTGATTGCAGTTAAAAAGGCAGCAGCATTTACATGATTGCCAATTGGCCGGTTTAATTGAAAGCCGCTCGCATCTGTGACGTCGCAACTTAATGTTTAATCGATTTAATTCTTTAAACCAAATATTGCCAGCTCTCGCTCCGCATTAATCATGCTCCAATTAAGCAACAGTTGCTGCACCACTGGCGTTCCCAGCTGCAGTAACATGGCATGCTCGGTGTCTGCAGCATCCCAGCTCTGTAGTTTCCCGAACCCGGACAGCCCAGCCAGCTTTCAGCTCTCCCCTCTCTCTTCTCCCCGCTCGATGCCAATTTCATGTTTGCGCGCTAAATTAATTTAGTCAAAGCTTTGAAATTGCCAGTGCCAGAGCCCCGACTAACAGACTCCCAGACTGAGTAACTGGTGCCCGTCCGAGCAACGGGCTGATGTGATGCGTTGATAGGCGACAGTCGACAGTCGACAGTCAAACTCAACAGTCACTCAACAATTTGTTTATATCTCTGTGTATCATCGGATACTGTGGAGCTCTTTGGTTATTTAGAACTTTTGAAAATATTTATTATAACAAAAATACAATTAACCTTTCTACTTGTTGTGAAACCAAACGTTGGAGTCAAAAAGTTAAGATGAATAGAAAAAATACCCAACTACATTTTAAGTATTCAATTTAATAAATATTTCTTTTAGCTTATTTTTGTATTTAAATAGAAAATCTATTCAAACCCTCCAGGCTACAAAAACACCTCTTTATATATAAATTTCTATTCAGATTCTTTTCAGGAACTAAGTTTTCTGTTGTGCAGCATTTAAATATTTTAAATAAAGATCGGAAGCCGTTGAAAGTTCCATCTTTAGGCCACTGTCATTCGGTTCTGTGACACAGAAATAAATTTCCAGGCATTTATTGCAGGTATCACTCAACACACAGCACTCGCAGTGGAGTCTGTTTGACAGGGGAATTTGCGCAGTCATTTAGAAATATTCAAGTGGGTCTAACTCTTCATGTTCGGCACTAAAAAATTGCAATTATCTAAATGGATGGCGCAGTGGAATGCTGCAGACCAGGGCCCTGATTTTGTTCTATTTTGCGAACAGCATTTAAGAGTGCATGCCTATTCAATTGGTAAAAAGATCAAGTACCCGCAGTGTGGCACACACGCGTCTATTGAAATAATCTTGATTCAGCTCGGTTGCAGACCGGCCAAGAGCGCTGTTAACTCGGCAATTAGGATGCAGCCAAGGTGCGCGATTTGCCCTCAAAAATATATACACTAAGCAGTCCGGGCTGGCTGCCTTGAAAATGGCATAATTTTTATGCCAGAGCACGCGTGCAGCACATGCTTGTAAAATCAATTAAACTTTTGGCCAACTACCCAGTCCCGCCGCCTCAGGAATGTGCAACTAGTTCATTTGGCGCAGCCTGCTTCTGGGAGTGAAAACACGCATGTACCCTAAGCTCAGTGATGCCAAACGCATATTGACTTAAAATGCAAAGAAAAGTTGGTAATTTCTACAAGAATTCTTTGACAAAATTATACCCGAGTCTAAATGTATACCCTATGTTTCAAAAGAGGTGTAAAAGGATGCAGGTCAGGGGAATTTCCGTTGTGTAATTGAATTATTCTATCCTTAACCTATCAGGGGGATTGGAGATCAAGAAAAAATATAAATTTAAACCCTAGAAATCGCTTTCTTTCGCTTTTTTGTAGTAATAAATTCAAAATAAAAGCTAAATTGATTCATGGAAAAGAAACTACTTTCGCAGCACTGACAGGGAGAGCGTTGACGACCCGGCAGACATCTGTGCAAATAGCCGGCCAAACAGGCCAGGACTCAAGACAAAGGCATGCCGCTAAGACAAACAATGCCTGATTGTCGGGGCGAGATCCTGGCTGAAAGGGCGATATCCTGACAGACGCTGCATATTTCGGTGAGGCAACTACCCGGAGTGCTCGTAGTAATCCCATTACAGGATGTGTGTTTGGCTTGCTTATTTGCGGATGGTGTGCCGCGGGGTCGACGCTCCGCTCCGCTCCGTCTGCGTTATCTATCAGGACTGCAGCCCAGACCCGGCATGGCCGGGAGGGCAAGATATTTCCAATCGGAATGTATGTGCATAGCTGAAATGGTTATTCGCCCGGGTACTCACTTTGTGCTGTGCGCCTCATTGTAGTTCATTAACAAATGCAGCACTGTCTCCCGATACTCCAGCACATAGCACACGTTGTTCAATAACATATCGAAGAGGGCCCTCGCGTTGTTGTCATCCTTGAGCCTTTGCAGTGCCAGCAGGCTCTGCAGCAATTCCCGGAATGTCTTTAATTAAAAAATTGGTAAGCATTAAGTTGGCAGACGCTCAGGCGTTTGGTTGGAACGAGGCGAGGCGAGGTGTGTGGTGTGGTGTGTGGTGCATCTGTAATGAGTCTCGGATCCGACAATTAGACTGAAACTACACACAAGGGTGTAAAGGATATATAGCCTCCTTTGGCCAGTCTAAATATCTGGGGTGTGAACCAAATTGATTGGACTTTGAAGTGGATTAAGTTTGATTAAGCCTCAAACCGGGTCTTGCCTAGATTAAACAATAATGAATTGATGAATTGACACGTCTAATCATTAGCTTTGCAGCTTACTTTACATTCCTGTTGTTTATCTCTTTTCTATTTCTGAATAGGAATGCATACATTTTATAATCCTTCCCTCTTAGAATTCCTTTTGTTAACCACTTAATTGCTGTTGAATGTAATAAAGCCACATCTAATTGAAAATCCCTTTTGATTTTTTTATCCATTTAATTGCTGTGGAAAATAAAGGCATCTCTCCAGCAGGACGATCAAAGAGACCTTTGTGCCAGGCATTCTAACCAAAGCCCGACAAAGCCCGCTGTTCATTTGAACTTTCCCCATTTCATTCCGACGGGCTTTAAGGATGCGTGGAGCTTGGCTTGAGTACCGAGCGAGGCAACCAGAGTACGGACTAACAGGCACCGAGCTTAATCCAAGGCAAACGTCGAGCGCCAGAAGAGTGCCCCCAAAAGTGCACTTACAGCGCCAAGGCAAACAACAACAGACCCCTTACACACACTCACCCGCTCACACTCCCGGCTTAGATGGCCACCAAAAGAGGTATTGGGGCATCCATCCCGGATCTGGAAGTGGAACTGGGCCTGAGGACGAGGACTGGGATTGGGATTGGGACTACCACTGGAGGTGGGACTGGTACTGGTACTGGGACTGGGACTGGGACCGGGACTGGGACTGGAGTGACTTACCAAAAGGGCTACATGCAGTCGCTTGGCCCAGAGACGCGCCTGTTTCTTGTCGCTCACAATCATGTCCATGTCATGTTGCATGCGCGTCAGGACCCAGTGGAAGCACTGCACGCTCAACGATTCGCTGCGAATGAAATGGAAAAAGCCAACGCGGATCCGTTAAATTCAAATGCACAGAAAGAAACATATTTAGGTATGTGAGAGTGAGATTATTGTATATTTATTACACCTAAAAGGTGTTATTGAAGCTCTAAGATAAATGCTTATATTAGTTATTATAATAAACCTATACATTGTTCTGACTTTACATTTTTAAATACAATAAAATTCTGTACATTGTTCTAGAATCTTTGATTTGAAATGATTATTTCAAGTGTACACACACCATGTGCGAGTGCATATTTAAGTAGTGGAGTTCTGAATTAAAGTTGGCCAAAGTTGGCCGTAAGGAGCGGCAAAACAGGTAAGCAGCTTGCCGCTTGCCGTCTGCCGCCAGTCAGTTGCAATTCGCTCAGCGAAAAACTCATTAACAAAATTAATTTTTAAGTAGCGCCAGAATTGAGCGCCAGCCAGCCTAAGTTCTATTCGCCGACGCCGGTTTGGGTTCAAGATCCCGGGGACCAATGGGCGTTGACATACCGCACTCCCACTGAATCACCCGCTGAACCGCTTCCTGGACCACACGCCCACTTCCGCTGACTGCAGCATTTGCCTGCAACTTGGCTAAATTAGCAGCGCGACGTCTGCTGCGGCCACCATTAAAGTTTGCGACGACGTCGAGCGCATTTGAAGAGGCATTAAAAACAAATTAATTACAGTTGTGCGGCAGCGGGAGTAAGAACCCAAATAAATAAATTACAAAATCAATAAAAGTGCAGTGAGCAGCAGCGCGGCAAAGGGAAGCAACTTGAAATAACTTTGATTGATGTTAAAACTTTATCAGTAAATTGGGAGAATATATTTGAATTGAATATATGAATTCGATTTTAAAGTATACATAGGTACCTTCTCCTATTATTTCTTTATTTTCCTTTGGCACATATTGATTTGTGCCCTACCTGTTGGGAAAATAGTTTTTAAAACTTGCCTCTGTAAGTTTTGCAAAGGAGGAAAACACATTTTATAATAATATTATATCCAGGAAGCGATTGGCCTTTATTTTCCTTGGCCCCACAAATGATTTGATCAATCGGATATATGCCACTTTATAGATAAGTAACCTGCATTCTTTTTTGTGGAAACCGGATTATTTCCAGACTCCGACGATTGATTTCTGTATCAATGCTGGGTACGTGCACTCGCATAAACAAAATGACAAACTCAATTTCACTTTTTTTCGGGTTGCTGGGTTGCTGGTCGGAAGGAAAAGTTTGCCCATCCGAAGGCCCATACATTACAGCAATGCCATGCTTTATATAGTGCAAAATCAGTAGAAAATGGCAGACGATAAAGAAAGTTGCGGGCGGTGCGGGGGCAGCGTCAAATTGCATTTGAGGAAATAAACAGAAAGTTTTATGGTTGGCAAGTATATAGATGCGTACTATAGTACATGCCAAGGGGTAAGAGAGGGGAGAGAGCCACAGCCAGAAAATGAGACGAAAAAGTATGATAAAAGGCAGAGGGACATTGCTGAAAATGAAAAACAGGAGCGAAAGCGGAAGTGGTAGCAGGAGCAGGAGCAACTTAGAATAGTGCGAGGGAGTCGCCAGCTCCTGGGAACGGGGGAAAAGCGGGCCTGGGAAAACTTTGCGCCAACGGAATGACAACATTTTTGCAAAGCTTCATTGTTGTCATTCAGAAACTAATTTGAAAGTAACCAAAACAATTTTAAAGAAATTTCCCACCACACAGCCAGCGCGAGAGAGCAAAGGGAAGATGGAGATGGAGACGGAGCCGGAGCCAGAGACGGGTCCGAGTCCGGGTCCGGAGCAAGGAGCAGCAGCGTCAGCCGGATGACAGCATAAAGAACGCAAAATTTTATTAACAGCATGCTGGACAAGAATGAAAACAACAACAGGACAGCAGCATTCCAAAGGGGGACAACATAGACACACGAAAAAATTGTATTAAAAAAACCAGATAGAGAGGCCATCCCTCAATTTTATATTCCAAAAAATTTATCACTAATGATGGGTTATGACACTGCTGTATTGCTGCCTTCATTAATTGAAATTCTCTACTGGGTTTTATGTAATTCTGAGCCAAACAAATATCACACTCTTATGAGAAAAAATATGAAGCAGATACATAGATGAACAGATTTCAAAGAACAAGTAAGAATAACAAATTTAAAAAATCATATTTATCACCAAAAAAAATTATAGCAAATATAGTTATCTCTTTCAGAGCTACAATGAAGCCTTCAATGATTAAAACCAAAAATTTAGTGTCATATCACCATAATAGTGTGCCCCTAACCTTTTCCCCAATTCTGATTATTTTCTTAAAATAAATATATTTGAGTAACAATAATATTATACATATTTTCTTTTAAATTACATTTACTTCCTAGAAGTCTTAATATATAATGAATCATTTATTTATTTAATTATTTAATCATATTTCAACTAACTTTCGTATGTATAAATATATTTCCCGCTGTGTAACAAAATCGCGGTCCGGTTCGTTTTGTTTGACGCCAACTTTGGCCAAGAATATTACGGAGCTTGATGTGTTCTGCAGTCCAAAGTGAAACGGAGCTGACCTGCAGTGGTTGTAAAGTGGCCAAGTGCCGTGGGTCAACAATTGGCGTCATGACTTTGATTTGCGCATGTGTTTGTTGTCCGTTGTCCGCTGTCCACTGTCCGCTGTCCACTGTCCACTGCCCAAAAGTAATGCAATAAAACTCTAGTGACGAAGCGCTGATGTTGGACAACCGAACAATGACATACAAATTGTGTTGTGACCGCAGAGGAGCTTCTTGGGAAATTCTAGGGTCAGGAGCTAGGGAAGCATTTCGCATCTCTCGTATTGACACACCGCTTGACCATTTTCCCCGGCAAGTGTTAAAGGCAAAAGTGCTACAGCCAATGTAAATTGTCATGGGTGGGAAACTTTATTTGCTGCGCACTTTTCTCTGTGTTGTTATAAAAATAAAAATGGTCGAGGGAAAAGCAAAGGGAGCAAATGGAAGCCACTGAAACCACCCATTTAGGAGGACCCTGGTTTCGCAATCCAACAACTCGGATGACGGATTGTCCTTTCGACAGAGACATAATAAGAATTCGAAGCTTATTTGCTGGCGAAATCATTTCAAGGAAATCAATTTGAGGTTGATCGAAAGGGTTACTTAGAAAAGACAACAAAATAAAAGAGTAATATAAACTAGTTTGGCTAACTCTTCTAATTGAATCGATGAACAACCAAGCCAAGAAATCCAGAAAATTAATGATTTTATAAATATATACAGGGAAACCAGGCATATAAAATACTTTAAATATTTTTAGGAATATTTCACCCACTCCAATCTAACTTTCCCATGGTTTTCCTGCGCTTTCAACATCAACACCAGTATGATTTGGCTTCTGTGAGCAAAAATGTTCAAAGTGCGAGAGAGTGGCCAACGGAATAAAAGTTTTTGCAGAATTTCTTTCATTTGAAGAGTGTTGCAAAGTAATTTGATTAAAAGCCTTGATGGTGGCGGTTTGAGTGAGCAGCTTGTGCGCCGGGGATTTGCATATCTGCTGACTTGGCCAGAAGGCGAGGCCAGCGTTTCATTAGGCACCGAGAGTAGGGCTCGTTCATCAGCACCAGAATCATCATCATATCACTTGTAAGGCTCCCGGTTCGATCTCCATTGAAAGTTGTAGGCAATTAATTTAAACACTTTGCACAACCACAGAGCATATCTGGGCCAAGACAAGGCCAGTGCCTTCCGGAAATCTTTTCCCCAATGACATTGGTAAATGTAAGTAGCATGTCAGTGATGGCAAACTATCTTATTTCTTAAAATAATGTATAGTTCCGTACTAGGGAGAAAAGGTTATACCATAACAATATCAGCTATATAATTGGCTAATCCTTATTTAGGTAAAAATAATGTAAATTAGTTTAGAAATGAAAAATGAACTGATTCGAACAAGATAAGGAACATCTTTTAGGACTTAAGACATAAAGAATTAATTCCATGTAAACTAAGAACTTTAATTAATTTAGTACGTAACCCACATGCATTTTTTTTTAAAACAGTTAAGTGTTTTACTCAGAGGAAAAGCCAACTATTTTCTGACTTTATTTTCCGTCTTATCAGTCTGCAAGAGTTCGCAGCTCTATTTCCACCCTGCACACGGTTGGCACTCACCTGACTAACTGCAATTGTAGACCATTTAAACGATTGAACTCCATGAAAAATCGTATGGCCCACAATAGATAGGAGTCATCGTGACTCGACGAGCCGGCATTGCGTTCCAGGACCCGTCGCACCTGCCTCACCAGCGTGTTGTAAGCGGAGCGCAGCACCTCGATGCAGTACTCGCGCAGGCACAGTCTGCAAAAGGAAAAAAGGGAAAGATGTGAGAAGATCCAAAAGCCAAAAGCAAATGTGGGGCGAGCGGGGCTGAGGACATGAAAAATGGTTATACCACAATAATATTGATTGAAAGCGAACGCCCTCTATCAGTTTATATAACAAATGCGGACGTTGCAACGGCATTTGGCAACGCTGATGCAATAAATTTCGCCTGGCCAATTTATTTGTGCAAAGCTGGCTAAAAGATGCAGCCAGCCAACCATCCAACCCCAGCGGAGCCCCCTCCGAGCCACACGAGCCAACAGAGCATTCGAGGGCAATCTCTGCCAGCAGGCGAAACACAAATCCAACGCATCGATGCCGACGCGGATTAATTTATGCCAGAAAGGAGGCGAAACACAAAAAATGTGGCCTCTCCTCTTGGCGGCTTATTGCAACATGCACTTGTGGTTGGCTAACAAATTGTTGTGAGCACACGGAGCCCCAACACGTGACATTGATGAACTTTCGTCCTGCCTACGTGCCCGGACCTTGGCGACTTGGCCATTCATTCGTTTGCGGTCGGTTGTCGGGCTGGGACAGTTGGAGTTGTCTAATCACAGCCATCGGCGGCGCCTCGGTCACATTTGTTCTGCTCCATCAATTTATGGGCGCCCAAAGATTTGGCCAAAGCCAAAGGACTAAGCATCTTGCCCATAAACCAGACCAGGCCAGGCCGCACAGGCCGACTAACAAGCAAAAATGTTGCAATCCGTTGGCTGCGAATCGCAGCGCAAATGGGAAAAACCTTTTGAGGATTTTGCTTGAAAATTGCACGGCTCGCCGGCCAGAGAGCTCCCAAAGTCGATGCCGCCGATGGCAAATGGCGATGCAGAAAATGCCGATGCCGATGGCGCCACCAAGTTGCTGCTGCAGTTTTATCTCTGCAAGGGTTTTTATGCTCCCTGCCACAGATTCAGGAGCACTGTGCCACTTCCCGGGCGAAGTCCAGATGCTCTGAGGTCGGGCTTATATACTCTTTGGCATTTAAGATTAGAATAATATCTATACCAATTAATAATCATTTTTCAGTTGGATACTGAAGGATTGACCATTAATAATAAATAATTCAGTTTAGGTTCGATATTGAGAGTCATAAAAAATACTTTTTGAGATCTTAGGTTTCAAGACCTCTTATTTTTTGGCAGTTAAGATATTAATAATATCTATTAACAAACTAATAATCATTTTTCAGTTGGATACTGAAGGAATTTACAATTAATAATAAGTAATTCAGTTTAAAATCGTTATTATAAGTCATAATAAAAACTCTTTGAGATCTTAGGTTTCAAGAGTACTAGACTGAAGCCGAAAAAATCTAGATTTTGGACTATATCTCGATATATAATCTGGATTCTGTATAAAAGAAAAGTAGAGTACTTTTTAGGTACCAAAATGAAAGCCAGAACTGTGGCAAATGCATTTACTGTAACTGCTCAAGACGGCCGGAATGGCACAGGCAGCATCCCGGGCAGCTTGGCCGGCGGGCTGGGCGGGGATCCTTTAAGTAGTTTGTTGGTTAGCAGGGCAGCATAAAATAGCTGCACCTGGTGGCCATTAGGGGGAGCGGCGACAGAGGTACTGCTCGGCGCCAAGATATTGTTTAACCCGGCCAAGTCAGGCGGAACCCGAGAGCCAAGGAGCCTCTAGCAGCCAATATCGTTTGCGCTATTCTATAAAACAGCAGGAATTACAGGCAGCTGGGTGGCTGAGCGGCGGGGGGGAAACAAGGAAAGGGCCAAAAGGAAATGGCTTCATTTATTATTGAATATTATTTTATACGCGCGCTGGCTCCCTGGTGCGCCCTCGCTCAACCGGCTCAATCTCTCGGATACGAAGACCCCGGCAGCGTAAAATCGAAAATCAATGGCCGGGATGTGGGCTGGCATTCGGGTGGCCATAACAATTCCGATGCTAATGGCCACACCAGGAGCCGCACAATAGCGCCGGGCCAAAGCCAAAGTGCAGGAAGTGGCCACAGACAAATGGATATGGCTATGGAATATGACCTCACCTCACAGTGAACGCGCTGCGGCGGGTCACCTGCGCCTCCTCTTTGATGTGGCGATGCGAGCGCTTCTGCTTTTCCTTCTCCCGGTCGAAATCGATGGAGGAGACCCGCTCCAGGGCCTGGTGGCAGATCACATCCCTATCTGAGACGGACTTCATGTTCCGCATGACATAGGTGCCACCGAAGCGAGAGTGCCGACCGGGCGGCGGACGAGTTTGGCGGCGAGCACGCTCCCGGCGACGGGCAGCGAGGAGTTCCTGCTGATCGCGCTGCTTCTCGCTGAGACTGCGTTGTAGAGAGGCATCAGCCAGGGACTCGGCGCTCTGAAAGAAGTAAGGTATTAACAAGGCAACAAAAATCCCTTAAAAACCAATACCAACCTGTTCCCTGTAGAGCAGGCACAAAATCTCCAGTCCATGCAGATGGAACTGCTCCTCATCCGGCGAGGAGATCACAAACAGCACCAGGTCTAGCATTCCAGTTTGGTGGAGGGCCCAAATGACCTGGTCATGAAGACTGGCATCATTGTCCGCCCGGCACTCGGCCTCTGGATTCGCTGGCACTTGCAGGACATTCCTTACCAGCACCAGGATACGCTCAATCAGTAGGTTCTGCTCCTCGCTCCGGATGGCAAAGGCCTGATGCAAGGAAGTCGCAAAATTTCCATTAGGAATCAGAAGTGTAATAAAACGCTGCAGCAAATCCCAGTGTAAAAATCTAAGCACCAAATCCCGCGAGTCAAGTTAAAATAATCAAATGAAATTAAATTAAATTAAATTGCAAATTTATGTAGCTTGACTGTAAATCGGAAGCCCGGACTCAAGGCAAGACAAGCGATGGGACCACAACAAAGTCAAGTTGAAATCAATTTGAGGAGGGTGTGGGCGATAAGAGAGGATGGATGCCTGCCTGGGTGCTTCCTCGGGGTGGAGACCGTGGGTGGCTGGTTGGGCGCTGGGTGGCCGGTTGCCGCTCCATGGGCGCAGCAGGACATTACAGTGCTGTGAGCTTAAAAATAAATACAACTAATGCGGCTTTTGTGCCTACAAGCCAGCTGTGCCTCCGTCTCCGACGCGGACTCCTCGGCCCGGACATAGACACCCGCCCATGAGCCAGGAGCTCGGGGCTCCAGACCTCAGGACCCCGAGCCCATCTCAAAGGCAAAGTTAATAATGACTTCCGTTTTTGGTTTCCCTAAGCAACAACAACAACGGCAGCAACAGCAACGGGCGCCATAGGAGGTGGCTCATTCAAAACTGAAAGCTCAACGGCCCAGCTTGGAGAAAGTGGAGGAAAGTGGAGGAAAGCGTAGGACCTTCTCCATCTTCAGCCTGTCCACTTGGCTGCTCGCCGCGCATACATCAAAGCGTGTAAGTCGGCGCGACGCAAATAAAGAAGTAAAGCATAAAAAGTCAGCAACAGCAAAGCACTGGGTAAAAAATTGTACCACAAATAACATTAATTCAATATAAAAGGAAATAATTACAGAAATATTTTTTGTAGCTAAATTAAACCTATAAGAATATAAAGCGAAGCAATACATATAAGAAATCTTCTAATAAATATATGTGTATTTAGTTTCGGAGATGGAGAGAAGTAATACTGACAGAAGGACAAAGGTCATACGGACAACGGACAACGGACAAGTCTCTTACAGACTTTACGGTGAGAACCAAGTCGTATCAAGTACCCTAAACAAACTGGGCATAAAAATGTTCTATATATTAATAAAGTTATATATATAAATATATATATATATATAATGCTATGAATATTGTATTGTTATATATTATATTAAATATTTTCCCAAGTGTAGTAACATGAAGAAGGAGGCGGCACCGCCAGAGGCTAACAGCGGAAAAATCCTCGCACACATTCATTATCAACGACAACAGCCACGCAGCAACAAGAACAAATAGACAGCATCCATATAGAAATTCGCCTGCATTTAACCCAACGGAAAAAAAAATACAGAAACAGAAAACGAGGAAAACGGCACAAATAAAAGGAAAATCGCTTCCTAAAAAATGGAAATGTAAAGAAATCCTCGGGCGACTCTTTGGCAACGCTGGCAACGCGGCGCAATGAAAATCCTTTGGAATTGCTCCCCGGAGTGTTATGAATGTCGATTCAATCGGCTTTAAATTAATTTATTTCGTTGTGTTAAGAGATGGGTTGCGGGGACAAGGACTAGGAGCTTGCCGGTTGGGTTCGCTCTCTCATCTTTGAGATTTACGTTCTGGCATTTCGGTAACCAGGATTTAACTTATGATAATTGCCAAGAATTTCCTACGCCCGTGGAGGAGGTCGTTTAGTCTGGTCATTCGGAAAATAGTTGGCCCACAAAAACAGCCACGTTTTCTATTCAATGGAAATATTCAATTACAAAGTTTATGGCAATCAACCTAGAGCTCATCCAGAAATATCACACAAAAATCAAAAGATTCCTTTTTTTTTTCCTGGTTTTTTTGTGTGCCTATCGGGGGTTTTTGAGAGACCAAGCCATCACGGAACTCAATGCCATGGGACAAGTCTGCTCTCTTCATACCCTTGGCCAGAGGGTTCTTAACATTTTCCTGGAAATTTGCTATGAAAAGAAAAGCAATTTGGAGGAAATACTTATATATTAAGAAGAGGCAACTTTCTATAAAATGTATATATTAATTTCAGTAAGCAAATATATTTCAATTCTTTTATAGGATCATAAAGAATTTACCGATACAAAATATGTTTAAAAAAGTGTTTCACAAAAGTACAAGTTCAAAAGCTTGCCTTTCTTATGCTTCTTCAAATAAGTAAACCCTCCTGCAAGAGTATTTCAAACTTCGAACTACCCAGCAGCCCACACAGTGTTTTATATATGTAGACATTTTTTCAATTCATCTAAAAACTAGCAATTGAAAAGCATTTGTAAAACCCACCCACAGACACCTCACACCACCTATGCACACTCCCACAGATTGGCAATCATTGTTGCTGGGCTTTTGCTTTTGTGGTTTCCACAGTGTCTCGACCCACCGATGTTGGTTCAGTTTGATTCGGTTTGGGTCTGCGTCTTCCTTTTTTTTAGCAGGTACGTCTAGGCCAGGATGAAATTCCTCTGTGTGGCTGTGACGTGTTTGATTTGAAGGTGCCTTGTGAAACCTCCCCTACATCCAGCAATTCACACTTGTCGTGGGCGTTTATTGAATCGACTTGTTGCGGCTTTCCCTTGCCCCAAATGAAAGCTGGGAACCTCGCCGATTTGATTTTTCATATTGTGCGATATTTTCAAATTAAATTCCATCTTTTGGGGTTTTTGAGCCGCAAAAGAGGAGGAACCATACTTCAAGGATTTCAACTTGAGCGAATAAAAGAAGAAGGGGTAGAGAGAGGGATCTAATAAAGATGATAAAAGCGAGTAGATATGAAGTTCAAATTAGTTATGAACCCCACAAAGGAGACGAGCGCAGCAGCCATAAAGCCAGAGTAGAACTGGCCAAAAACAAACTTGGAGCGGGGCAGGGCGGACGGGCAACGTGAAATGCCTTTTCTCCAACCACAAAAAAACTTGACTGCTGGCAGCTGCAAGAGCCATTAAAAGTTTTGCGTACCCGCTTGGCCATTAATACATAGATTAAAAAGATTACAGAAATAGTTGCGCAAATGCCCGAACGATAATTGCCTGGGCTTTAGAGCAGGAGACCAGCAAAGGACCACAAGGGTGGCTTGATTTATGAGGAGGCTATAAACAATAATTTTAGCGGGCTAAAAGGCCTATTAAGGGTCATTCACATACAGGTTACCTCATGCATTAAAACAGAATATAAAATCATATACAGAAACTAATTGGCTAGACTTTGTATTGACAAATTTTTGAACATCAATACATGAAAGGTGCCGCAACGAATTTGGAAACATATGGAGCTCATCAACTGGATACATCGAATTTTTCCAGATCCTGGCTGCTAGACCTTCGTGAAGGCATTCTGGTAAATGACGAAAAGTACCGCCATGACGAAGACAGTCATTATGCGCAGAAGTAGGGTAGGGGCCAGGAACACGCGTCGGAAGGTAAACTTCGGCACTTGGCTGAGCATCCGCAGCGGCAGCGGCTTGAATCGCGGCCGCGGCACCACCGGATACTCGATGTAGCCGCGCGAGTACATGCCCGTTTCGGGCATGACGGCCGGTTTCTGGGCGATTATGATTTCCCTATAGAGGAGCTGGCGGTGTTCCTGGCCGGCTTGCGAATCAATGGGCTCGTAGCGAAGGGGGATGAGCGACTTCTCTCCAATAAAATTCTGACAATACGGGCAACGCTTTTGAGTGCGAATCCATTGGCGGATGCAACTGCCGCAGAAGTGGTGGCCACACAAGCTGACGAGCGGCAAGCGCGCAGTGGTCATACACACCAAACAGGTGAAGTAAGTGGGACTCACTACCACCTCATCGCTGCTGTCGCCGCCACCATAATTACTGCCATTGTTGCTGCTGTTATCTTCTGCTCCTTCAGCGACTTCCGCCATTATTCCTTCGACTCGTTTTTACGGAACGTATGTAATAGGTCCACAAATCGAGTAATACTCACTATTTCCAAGGCCTGCTTGAGCTTCTCGAATAGTGACGTCCAAATCTTGTCCCGGGCAAAGGCTGCTTTGTAGCCCTGCAGTATGTCTATGAGTTCCATGAACACCTTCCGGCCATGATTGTCGTTCGGCGGACCCTCTCGGTACAGCAGAAGAGTGGGATTGGTCAGGATGACCAGCAGGCGGATCAGCAGATCGGACAACTCCTCGTGGTGCACATAGTCCGGCAGCATGTAAACCAAATCGGTTTGCACCACCTTGGCTCTGCCCAAGTGGCGGCGATACTCGTGGTTGTCCAGATCTCGGCGCAGTATCCAAATAAGGTGCTGGAATAAAGGAATCTCGTTAAATAAAAAGGAAATCAGATTGGGTGCATGAATACCTTCAAGCCCTCCGCGGCTTCGGGATCCGCCTGATACTTCTGGCCGTCGCTGTACCCCAATGCCGCGCACGTGGCATCAATGTCCGCCAGCAAAACAGACATTGCGAAATGCACTAATCACTCACTTATAAACAATAAACAATAAACAAACTAATTTTCAACGCGAAGTTAACAGCGCAATACGATTTTCTGCGTGAAAAGCGCGCGTATACGAACAGCTGATAATCGATAGATCGGTGAGTAGTGTGCAATATGTGCTATAGAGGGCGCCCCGTGCTTCGTTAAAAAAGAACACCGATAACTGTCGTTAAGTTTTAAATTTAAAAAATATCATCATTTGTTTTCTCTTAAAGTTTATTTCTGTGCATCCAAGAACCATGTGTGCATTTGCATAAAATCTTGTGTCAATACATATTCGTTTGCATTTTAAATCGATTTAAAACGGAACTATTTGCTGGCATAAGTTGCTCGCCAACAGAATTTATTTTTGCAAGGAGGAGGAGTAAAGATCCTTGAGGAAAGCTAGGGAAAAGTTCCTTTTGGGTGTGTGTGTCCTTAGTGGAGTAAACTTAAATCTTTTCACCATTTTCATTAGTCATTGGAGCAGAAAATTGCTGAGGCCAGAGAGAGAGAGAGAGACCTTGAGAATCAAGTAAATAACCTTGGTCAGGACTCGGCAGGATGTGGCAGTGCAGCCGCTCGCTCTCTAATCACCTGGACACATTAAAAACCAACGGCAAAAGAAAGGGAGAAATTAAAAGCAAACATCGAGGCTGCCGTCCAGGAAATATTTACCTATGATATGAACAAATACGTTGGACGAACTTTTAGCAGGAAGGATACTGGGAGACTGGGAGACTGGGAGGCAGCACCTGCTCGCCCTGCAGGGCTTCACTTGCTCTCCTGCCTCCTCTGTCATTTCCCTTCGGCCAAAGAAGTTGAATTTAATTAACTAAGTAAATGCCCAGACATGGGCCCGCTCTGCTTATTTATCAAACTTCTCCTCAGGACGACGATGATGGGCAACTAGTCCACAGGGAGAAATTTCACAGGTAATTACTCACATTTCCACTTTACCTGGAATTTAATTCAATTAAAGGGTATATTTTCCACAAAAACATGAATATATTGACCCTCCTCTCTGGCTTAAATATGATTAAGGATCACCTGGTTTAGATAGGTTTATAAAATATATAAAATATATAAATTTTCTCGCTGTGCACGTTTACAGCTAACTACAACAACTTGCTGACCAAATAAGCAAAGCACGTCAAAGCGCCCAAGTTGGCAGGAGTGCTCGAGGGACCGCTCGCCTCACTGACTGAGTGACTGACTGACTGACAGACTGGGCGAAGGACACTATGCAAACCTGATTATAATGTGTCAAATCCATTATGTGCTGTCAGGCTTTTAGGCACAAAAACCGCCCCTCCGCCGCCTTCCTTGCCTCGGAGGTCACCGAACGAATTTCCCAACTTTTGAGCAACTTTGGCCCGCCCCGTCAGTTTTGCGGGGCAGACAAAGTTAATTATATTTCTCAGCCTAAGTTGAGCTGTCGAGGGCCGTAGGCTCAATTAAACGCATAGCCACAGTGCACAGAATCTATTGTCGGGTCAGGTCGATGAGATATCTCATGTTGCAGATGCATATATACTTATTGACTTATTAGGAAATTAGACAATATATCTGGAGCTGAATTTAATGTTTATCGGGGTTTCTGGTTGGGTCCTCGATGAGAATCTTTGAAAGTTTTTTCCCCAGAAGTTCCTTTAAAATCTATTACAATAATTTATAGACATATGTACATATTTGCGAAAACGGAATATATATTTTATTTAATTTCTTGGCTCCCGATCTGAGATCCCATTATAATATACTCGTTTTGTCTTCTTCGGTTTGGTTGTTCCTCTTATTCGCCACAAAAAGGCCATTGAAGTTAAAGTCGAACGGATAGGCTGACATATGCTTCCAGGTTTGGGGAATAGCTGGATGGGTTTGGTACACCCAGAAGCAGCAGTAATTGTCAACCAATTGTCCGCGTTTGGTGATGTTTAGAATTTCGTCATTATCAGTTTGATCTAAGGATCGATATGCACGAGTCCTGCCCTCAGTATGTATAACTTTCTTGCCTTTCATTTGTGCAGGATCCAAGGTTCTCTTACTGAATGTAATTTCCACAGGGACTTCGAAGTCATCGACAGCTTGCAGCGTAGCAAGGCTATTCGGCAGGATAAAAAGAGCTAAGGACATCGAACAACTTAGTTTTAAGACTGAAAGATTATTATATATAAGCAGAGCCTACCCAGTAATAGGAGATATCTCTTCATTTCAGCCGACTTTCCTCTTTCAGGTTTTCACTGGTACTAATACTTGCTGTCAGTTGGGCGTGGAATTCCAATTCTTTCTTTCGACACACCTTGCTTGGAAAGGTGCGAGACATTCAGCTTTTACAGAATTTAAATGAGCTTTCTAAAAGCCAAATAATGAATAAAATATACACGTAAATTGATGGTCCACCACAAAGAGTAAGCTTCGAGGTGTCCTCAAAAAAGAAATCGGCTTAAGGCTTGCCTTAATTCCCGCGATCGCCGTTACCACATGGACCTCCTCGTTAGTGGCTCCTATTTTCGCTCCCGGGCAAGCCATTGTCAGTGCTCAGCCGGGGACGGCAAACAAAGTCCGGCCGGAATAGGGCGTGCAGGATGCCCAAGTGCAGCCCAAAGGCAACTAAAAGTGCAGTGGAATAACAGCATCTGACAGATGTCAGCTGCCATGTTGGCTTTGCAGCTCGTGGCCGCCATTTTGCCAGCATTTGGGCCACCTCACAACCCGACGCTCTGTTGTGTTCCATCCGGCTGAGTTCAGGTAGGTTCCAGGTACCTCTCTCTTAGCTTAGCTTATACTTATGGTATCAAGATGTTATAAAATACTACAATATTTATTTAGATACTATTTTCTACAGGCAGTCTTTTAGTGCTGTGTTTATTTATTATATTTAATACTTTTATTAATATATAATATATTATTGTACCCATGTATCTCCAGCTTTAGCTGGGTTAACAATACCTGTACCTTTGCCATCACTGTCTGTTCCTTTGCTGGCCGAATTCAATTGTTTGCAGAGCCTTCATCTTGCATTCTGATTGCGTGGCTTAATTGCATAGCTGCCGCGAACTGGGCCAGATTTGGTTTTGGTTTTGTGTTTGGCCGAAAGGTGAGAGCCAAAGCCCAAGCGAAAGCGAAAGCGAAAGCCAAACCGGAGCACTGGCTGCACTTCTATGGGGGGCAGGACGGCCAGGACGAAATGAAATTACCGCCAGGCAGCAAGGAAAACAGAGCAAAACTGCGTGCGGCTGCCGGCTTCCTTTTCATTCTCTCGAAACAAAGCAAACGGGGGAATACAAAAAAAGGAGCCCGAACAAAGCGGAGAAAACAATTTCAAAACAAATAAAACTCACACCTGAGACTGGGACGCCCCCACAAGTGTTCTGGTCAGCTGGGTTGGGTCTCACAGCGGTTGCCCTGGGCGAAAATGAATTGTTGTAAATCAATTTGTACCCGACCAGGCCAGCAACAATGCAGCAATTACATGGCCATTTTTCAATCTGAATGGCGGGAGAATGAGAGCCTCTAACCATTTGCCTTGATGGCCTACGATTTGTAGCAGAAAATATTCCCGATAGACGAGAACTTCAATAATTGCTACAGATATTGATATACAATTGGGAAAACTATAAAATGTTTCTAAAATACTTAAAGTATGTAAAATGGGGTATCTTTTGCAAGATTTAATATTTCAAAGCATACTTTTGATAGCTTTTCAAGAGATTCCAAATTTATAGCAAAAATATTCCCGATAGACGAGTTCTTCAATAATTGCTACAGATATTCATATACATTTAAAAAAAAAACTATAAAATGTGTCTTAAATACTTAGAGTAAGTAAAATGGGGTATCTTTTGCAAGATTCAATATTTCGTAGCATACTTTTGATAGCTTTTCGTGAGATTCCAAGTCCACAGCCATTTCTGTAGCATCCCTGTATATATATTAATCAAAATTTTTAGAAATACATAGAAGAAAAGATACTTTAAATCGAATCTTAAAGTTATAACTTAGTGTGCTTGTCCTAACAGATGCAGGGCAACCAACTAGGCGGAGGAGTGCATATCTACCGCAGGAGTGTCAAGAGATGAAAGCGAAAGTCCTGCGAAAGCAACCCTGGTCTATATATATATATACCTACAGGTTAGAGCAGGTCTTCACCCCTCGTCCAGGCTCCCGTTGGAAACAAATCAAAGGGAAATTGTAAACGACAAGTTAATCTCGCTTGAAGTATAACCGGAAGCCATTTTATGACCCAGTGGACAATGAGGGGAGATCCCCACACACACAAAGGAGCACGTCGAGGAGCTGCATCCCAAGCACATTTGCACTGGGCTCCACGCTTAAATAAAAACAATTTATTCTGCACATTTTGCTGGCCAGTGCAAAATGAATTAAAGTTCAATAAAATGCTGAAAAAGGCGAGATGCGGCGGGGAAATGCGAGGCTAAAGGAAAAGTTTCCTTTTGGCCCGGCTGCGGCCTGTAAGCGTCTTTATCAGCCTTTGGCCTTTGTTTCTTGGGATTTTTCCTTTGCCTGCTCGTTTTTTATTTTTTCCTTTTTTTCCCAGCCGCCCAGCCACCCTGCCCCTTGCTGCTGTGTTGTTGTTGTTGTGGCAGCGTTTTTCACGATGTTTGCACATTCGCTCCTTGTACCTTGTACCGACCGATTTTGAGTTACAAAGCCAAAATCTCAGCAATCCGGGCCAACGAGAAAGCTGGAATACCTTTTGCATGCTTCATTGGCGTTGCCTTTCTGCTGAGTGAACATCAAATGGGATTTGTCTGTGGGGCCCCGCCACCGGACATATGTATCTGTATCTCCATCTGCAGCTGACTCAGTATCTCTGTGTGTGGGTTCCTGTTGCGTAACAGTTCAATGGTGTGTTAAGCACACACCCTGCCACACACACACGCCAATTGACAGATGAATGGATGGACGTGGATGCCTCCTGTTTATGTGCCAACTGGCATCCCATAACATGGCCCATAAAAATAACCCAGCCAGCGCCTCTGGCCAAGGTGTCGATGTTCCGGGTTCTCCGGGTGTTCCGGGTGCTCCGGGTGCTCCGGATCTCGATCGGGCGGTGTGCATCGCAACCCGCAGACTGCACTTAGGCAAATTAATCCCATCAACGAGATGATTGTTAACCGCAGTCGTAAAAACAACTCAAAGTGCGAGCATTTGACTTGTGCCCTACAACAAAGAATCCTTTGAGCTCGGCACACACACAGGAGCCCACAGCCTTCGACAGGAAACCCAAAGCCCCCAGAGGAATGAACGTCATAAATTGGGCCAAAATTCTCTTTTGAACACGCTTAGCAGGAATGCTTTGGAAACTAAATGAGGGAAATAGTTAGCGGAATTTAATGGTTTTTAAGGATATTGATAAACCTAAGAAACACTGTTGAGTTAGATATAAGTGGAAATCAAAACTTAATTTTACATTAATAAGAAGAAATAATTCATATTTTCTAAGAAACACACACTTACAGCTTGCCTTGCCCTAGAAATCCCGATGGGGTCTAGTGGCAAAAAGAAGGTAATATAATAAACATAATAAACATAATAAATACTGATGAGGAAACAGCTGTATTTTAAAGTCTGCTCTTGCCTTGAAAAATATCTTTGTATAAAGTCTCTTTTGATTTATTTTTTTAATAGCAAACTTTGCAAAATAAAGAAATGTATTCCACCTTAATCACATTAGTTAAAAATGTTATGTTAGTATGTCATAAAAGCTGAGCTCTAATTGGAGGTTACCAGTAGGAACCTCGCCACTCAATTCATGCCATAATATACAGCCAAAATATGTTAAAGTATTATAAACTATAATGTCTTTGGGAAGTTTCCACAGCAATTTAAATGATTACAAACTTTCAGGCGCAATAAATTTCAATATTTGAGGAGGTTCCTAAATCTTTGACTAAAAGATTTGGTAATAAAATGCCTTATTTGGCTTAAGGCCGCTGGAATCGTATATATGTGCGAGTTTTAATCGCATCTTGCCCCAGCCTCCTTGTATCTCTGTGTACATTTCGTTTTTCCCTGCCATTTATTTGTTTTTTATTTTTTTTGAACGTCTGCCAGGCGCATAACTCAAAGTGCTTGAGCTTGAGCTTGAGCCTTCGATGCCGTGCAGATAATGATGCTAAAAGTGTCGCCGAGGTGGGCGGGGCCCGGGGCCCTCGCAGAATCCAGGTAAACGAAAGCCTCACACATGGACTCCCTGTGCCGGCACAGAAATAACATATCGAAAAATGAATTTCATTGAGTGGGGGAGCGAAAAGTGCTTCGGGGCTGGGGAAAGTGAGAGTCAGCGAAATCTGTTTCAATAGCTTTTGGCGGAGGCTCGGGACTCGGGAGTCGGCACTCTGGGCTGTTAAAGTCATAAAATCGCGAGAGAAGCTACAAAACATAAACAAGACCAAGAACAGATGCGGAGGGGGGCAGGGCTGCGGAAGAGGAGCAGCTATAATGATGTAAAATATATCGCCGAGATTTAGGCGACTTCTCCCAGTCAAGGTCTGTGCGTGTGCTGATAAAAGCCAAGCCAAGCCGGGGAGAGAAAAAAAATACGCAAAAATAAAACGAGCAGGAGAAATAAAATCACGAAATGGGAAAAGTGTTGAGGGCGCGTGGCGAGCACTTCAAAGTCACAAACAAATGCATAAAATATCGGATAGCGGCTGCCACGAGCTCCAGCTCGAGCCCGAGCTGGATATTATTCAATTTGTTCTAATAGCCGCGCTTAACTTGCCCGCGTCACACATGGCGTATGCGCAACGTTTAGCGGCAGGAGCTCGGCGAGGACTCTGCCCCTGCCGCCGCACTTAATGGCCGCCGAAGTGTATTGATGATGTAGCTGCTGGTGGCGTCGCGCAAATCTCTGACTCCAGCATTCAACTTCAATGATGCGCAATTTTATGCATAAGTCCTTTACATAAATTTCGCCTCGAAACGTTTATGTCTGCACGAAAGGATAAGGGATTTCCCTTAAGGCGTCAGCGGTGCCAGCAAGGAGATTGTCTTGCCTTGCTTTTAAGTCAGTTTTGGAGTCCGTAAAAACGCTAATACGCCTTTGATATGCGCCTCGTATTTTTGCCTGCCTCTTTGATTCCCATTTATGACATTTACTGATACAATTTAGCCAAATGCCTGGCCCGGGAAAGTGCTTCGGACTTATGCAGATCAGGGCGAATTTATTGATATTGTCGAACACTTGCCGAATTTATGCGACATCAATTTGCGATTTGGGTTATAAATCTGGCTCAATATACTTTAATGTCTGCAATGACAGAATGATTAAATACATTTCCATATTAATGAATTTATTTACGCCCCAAAGGACATTTATTTACTATATAATTTTTAATTATTTTATTTTTTAAAGAGACTTATCGTGGAGGCCTAGTGATGACTCTAAAGATAGGTAGAAAAATATGGCTAAAAATAAGGCAAATTAGACATTTGAGTTATAATAAAAAGTAAAGTAATCTTATCAAAAAAGTAGACTTTTTTGTGGTCTATGCTAGACCTTTAAGAGCAGAACGTTGCGAATTTTTTAACAAGCTTATTCAAATAAAATTCAACACAGAAATATCCCAAATCCTCGAATAAAATTTCAATTTTCAAACCCACAACTCAAACCCCTGGAGATAATATAATCAGTGTGTGTCCCCGAAGACTTCTTGCCAAGGCTATCATTTACGCAAACCCGCAATTTGTTCAGTTTCGATTTCAGCAGTTCCAATTACCATTCGTGGGAGAATAGATAGAAGGGCCTTAACTCCTTCTGCGGGGAGAGGGGGATATTTATTAAGTGATAAATTTCGGGGCATTGCGAGAAATGTCAGAGAAGGTCAATTGGAAAGCGAAAGCTGGGGGGAAAAGGTTGAGCAGCGACTTGCTGGCGCCCTCGCACACATCCTCGCTCAATCAGAAGTCCGTCCGCTGTCAATGGAGCGAGAAAGGAGGCAAGGATGCTGTCTGCCGCCTGCTGCCTGCTGCCTGCTGCCTGCTGCCACCTCGAAAGTTGGCCGAAATGGAACGAAAATGGCGCACAAAACAAAAGCCGCTCAGAACAAATTACCAGAGTCGTCTTTTCTATGGCTTTGCCTTTCTTGCCATGTCTCTCCGCCGGCCGTTCCATTCCCTTTGCAACTTTTCTGTTTCAACTGTTTGCCAATTGCACTTTTCAACTGGCCCCATTCGGTTTTTTGGAGATGGCCAGCGTCCAGGGCCTTAATGCCACCGTTAGTATGTTGGGTTGCTCCCCGGAGGAAAATGTGTGTACAGCTGCGTTCACTGAACTGAAGGGGTGCGATTGGGTTAGGTTTTTGGGCCTGGACTTGCCAAGAAGACACTTTCCGGCCGGTCAGCCCATTCGCCCATTTAAACATTTATGTAATAGGCTTGAAATTTCCATTTGGCAGCCGCAAAAACTGCACAGATGTAAGCCACAATGAAACGCTTTCCTCGCCGGGCGACACCTTCTTGATTTAGCCCGAAAACAGTCCGGGAGATCCTGGGTGCCCCAAAGCTGCAGTTGCACCTGCACACACACGCACATTAAAAATTTAAAGCAGTTACACAATTTTACTCGCACAACCGCAATGAGTCTTAAGCAGGTAATCTCACCGAGACTCTGACCTACTCCTGGCCATTATTCAGTTAGAGATGAGCAGGCGGAATTACAGTAAAGGAAGACAAAGGAACCCGGTGAGCTTAGAAGACAATGGCTGTGGAATTGGAGCAAAGAAAATAAATGAAAAGGCCTGGGAGAATGGCTATAAAAAGCTGCCACTTAATATTGTATAATAATTAAATTAAATTATTGAACATTGAGCTATCTGTATTTAAGTTAAGAAAAGGGTTAGAAAAATCCGATCTTTCTTTTATTGTTTATTAAAAGAATTAATTTAATTAATTAATTATTAAATTGTGTTGGTCCAAACTGTACTGGAAAAGAGCTGGAAAGGAATCAACGTTAGTTAGTTATCAATGTTTTTTATGCAAAAATCGATTAATAATCGATAAGTATCTATGTTATTTCACTTTTAGTAAGAAACCTTCTTAAACAAATCCATTCATGTACTTTTTTAAGAAACCTTCCCTTACAAAACTCATCACCATTTCCCCATACCAATTACTATTTTAAAGTTATTTTTTAATGAAATGAATTATATAGTATATATAACCAGGAGATCACCGGGACGCATCCCTAGCACTGAGCGGCATTTTTCATTTAATTTGGAGTGTTCCAGAGGCACACACTCTTGGGTTTTGCATTAATTTGAAATGCGACCGAGTCGCAACTGGAGCCGTCGTTGCTGGTTACCCGGACAAAAGTCCAAGAACTGACCATGATGGCCAGCTGCTGGCACGTAAGCTCGTTACGAATTTTAAATTGAAATACTTTGCTCCGGCGGACGAGGACTTGCGTTTTTAAAACCGAAATTAGGTTTGCATTCCGAAATGTTTTCAATGTTCTTCAAAATGGCGCAACTTTCATTATTAAAGTGCATCTCGGTCGGACATGGCCAAAAGCCGCAGAGATGGAGTTTCTATTTTTTCGGAGGGCAGAGCTTTGGGGCATTGGAGCAGGAATACGAACTCCGACAGGATGCAACTCCCTCGTCTCTCGTCTATTTTTTACGTCTTTCTTTTGTTCATTTTTAATATGACTTCTTCCTGCCGCTGGCCCCTTTCCATCCCTCTCTCCTTTGGTGTCTGTGTGCGTGCTTCAGCCAGAAAGTTGCGGTTAGCTTGCACTTAAATTATTGCATCGAGGCGAAGTCCTTGAGCTGCAAAGGCATTCGTCCTTTTTAGGGGGCATGGCCAGATGGCAATTAAATAATTTGCGGTCTATGTGCTGGCGAGGCGTAAACTTTTCAAAATGCTTCAAGAAATAAATTAGCCAAGGGCCTGCCAGCCAGCCAACCAGCCAGCCTGCCAGCCATCCAGCAGAAACACAAAGTGCAAGAGCTCCCCTTCAGCCCAACTCCTTTCCTACTTTCAGCATTCTGTGGCAATTGAAAAACGCCAATTAGCCCGGCCCCAAAGGGGGTCATCTGGGCTTATCTGCAGATAGGACAGATCTCTAAAAAAGCCTACTCTGTCGGCTCACCCAAAATGGCAGGCAATAAATCAATGGCCGGCCTCAGCCAGAGGCTCACACAGGCCAACTATCTCACCCTGGCCAACAACATGGCCAAAGGGTCCGTTCTGTTCGGTTTGGTTTACATGTTTATGTTGCAGCAGCAGCAACTTTGGTTATAAGCAAACGAACTGAATACGGAGGCGGCAGATGAGGCATTCGAGGCGGGGTCTTCGATTAGTTTTCATTAAGCCTGAAGCTGCAAGTCGAAGTATTATTAAAGCTCTAGGCATCTTTTAGTGCCAATCAGGCTGAATGATAAATAAGCGGTCGTTATATAGAGAACATTATTCTTGTCTAGAAATAAGAGAAGTAAAAGTTTTAAGCTTTATAATCTATGCTATCAATTTTTGCAACTCTAAACAATTCGAACTTTTTAGGTTGGTGATTATCGTAGGATTTATTATCATTTGGTGATTTGATTTAAGGCTCTACCTTGTACATTACAATGATATATAAATACATTGGACTACTCGCGTAGATCAGGGATTCTTTGAATGTCTGCGTGTGATTTTCTTTCTTGTGTTTGATGTTTTTTTTGGCAAAATAATTGCCAATTTAACATTATAAAAACATGTATGTGGCTGTAACATGTGCATATGTACAGCAGATTGCCTAGAACAGGTTTGATTTAAAATTAACAAATTAAAAAACAATTTTCTTGGTTTCTCAGATATGATGTTCCGAAATATTACAATGATAATGGTTTAGGAGAGAATGCTGGTGAATATATGAACTATAATTTGTAAGTAATAAAAACAGAAAACAAGTCCAAGAGTCCAAGATTAAATCCGATAAATCATTTTTGAAAATGTTATGATGGATTACTTATAATCTATATTTTTAATAGGTTTAGCTCGTAATTAATGTTCTGACAATCTGCTGTACATATGCACATCAACCTTCTACACCTGTGTGTGACTTACTTTACGTGGGGTTATAAAATTAGGTACATATATAGTATTAACTATAACATTTTACAAAATCTGTACTTTTTTCAATTCACACAAACAACAAACATTTGCTAATAGCCGAAAATTATTCTACGATTTTCAATTCGTTTTGGTTGTTTTTTACCGCGTAATACTCAAAGCGTATTTATCATCTAGGGATTCTTGGTTTGATTCTTTCTTGGTTTCTTATTTAGTTGGTTTTACAATAAGGACACACTAGTGAATTACATTCAAAACGGTAAATGGAATAGCGACCAGCCATCGTCAGTTCCACGATAAATCCAGTAGGAAAGAAACTGAACCTTGGAAATATAGCAACGCTGGCTTCCAGTTTCGGTTCCGTATTTAGTTTTGTAACGCAGCTCGCAGGAGACTGTCCAGGGTTAGTTGGATGGTCCCATTGGCAGCTGCCTGCAGAACGGATGGCGGCTTCGGCAGCGCCGGGAACATGGTAGACGCTCCAGGTATACCGCTCTTACCGCCGAGGCATTCCATGCCGGTAGTTGCCTGAGTTTCGGGAGTGGGGTCCTGGCATATGCGAGGCGGAGAGAGCTGCGTGGGCAGGGGGCTTTTTGGACGCTCCACTTGTGGTGGTTCCTCCTCCGGCACCTTATCTTGCTCTTGCTGCTCACGTTCCCGTTCTTTTTGCAACTGCTGATCTTGCTCCTGTTGCTGTTGTTGGGCAATCGCAATATTTACCTTGTTCCACAAGTTGCTGATGGTTGCGGAATCCTTGCCAGCAGCGGCTCTGCGCTTTGCTATCTTTTCGATGAAACTCTCGGTATCCGAAGCGGGATTTTGCGGGGTTTCAACGACATTCAGATGCTGCTGCTGCTGGCCACCTTCGCTACGTGTGTGCGAAATAAGGCGTGGCCGTATCTGCGGCCGCTCCGATGGCAATTCCGGCAAGGTGGCCGATACGGCTCGGCCCTGACCCACCAAATCCAGCATTATGCGACGGGTGATGCCCAGTATTAGAGGCTTCTTCGCCTCCGTTATGTAGGCCTCCCACTGCTTGGGCTTGTTCTCATCATTACTTCCAGTGGGTTGGCGGCGCAGCTTAGCCCGCATGGACTCCACGGCCAGAACTGCGGGTGTCTGTTGGCCAGAAGGATCCTGCTTGAAGGCAACCAGATCGTATACAAAGTCCTTGTTGACCGCCTTGACCCGTTTACGGATCGGACGCTTCTCCTGTGAGTGATCGCCAGATTCGGGTGAGATTTGAGTGCGCGACTTGCGACGCTTCTTGCTAGGCGTGGGCGTGGGTATGGGCTCCATCGGTTCCAGGCCGGGCTCATCCTTTATTTCAGCTCCAGGTGATATGGGTCTCACTTCACCCACAGATTCGGGTTCAGCTTTGACGCGCTTTAAGCGACGTTCGTAGGTCTTAATTGGAGGCTTGGGCTCCGCTTCCAACGCAGCAGCGTCCTCCTCCTTATCCAGCAGAATGATATCAGCATCCACATCGTCGCGAGAGTACTCGCATTCATGAGTGGACACATACTGCTCCGTTAGCTGGTCGCGATCTCCCTCGATCTTGTGGGTGAAACCCAAATGATTGACAATATCGTAGCGCCGAAAGGCGCGATAATCGCACAGATTGCACCCAAAGCGGCGTGCGCGGTAGTGGAACATAGATATGTGACGACGCAGGTTTCCAAGAGCATTGAACTGCTTATGACAGATTTTGCAACGGCAGCGTAGCTGCTTCTCCACTGGGACATTGCGCTTCTTCTTGGCCTTCCCCTTAGCATCCTCTGCGTCGGCATTGGAATCGGGTGCCGCTCCAGCTTCAAGCTCTCGCTCATGCTCGTGATCCTCATCGGTGTTTGAGGCCTCATCGCTGGCCGAATCGCTTTCATGGGCCAACTGCAACTTGTCCAGCGAAACTGTGTGCAGGCCAGGACCGAAGCAGTCACTCGACTCAGGCAGACCAGCAAACATCTCGTCCAGACCACTCACCCCCACTTCACCGGGCTCTATTTTCGGCAGATCTATGGTGGCGTTTGGATCCTCATCGGTCGCATCCAAGCTGGAATCGTTGCTCTTCGTCTTTAGCTTCTTGACAGAAGGAGCCGGCTTGGCCAGAGCCTCCTGCTTGGCACGACAGTTGAGCAAATGGGTGGACAGCGCGGCCCGACGCTCGAAGGACTTCTCGCAGTAGATGCACAAGGACATTATCTTGCGCTGCTCTCCGCTGGCATCCAATGGCTCTGGCACGTAACCAACTACATCATCAGAAAGCTGCAGGCGCTTCAGCTCACGACAGGTTCCCTTGGCCTGAATGTCTCCTTGCTGGACGCGACGCTTCAGAATTGTATTCCGCATCATGCGAATACGACGAGTAGGTTTCCTGAAGCCATAGAAAACCATATAATTAGCAAAAGAATATACACAATAATCAAGCTTCTTTTTTGGTATTTAATTAAATAATAATAATTTAGCAAAGTAAAAATTGCCTCAAGATAACTGGAAAAATTTGAAACAAAGATAAGATAAATAGATCTACGTACTTGTGGTCCTTGGATAGATGACGAATAACTGCAGCGGCCTGCAGAAAGGTTAACGAACAGGCGGGGCACTGGAATACAAACGACGACGATGAGTGGTGCTTCTGGATGTGCAGCTCGAGCGTTTTGTGCGTCTGAAACGTCAGGTTGCCTGTTAACGAGAATGGAAAACCCACAAGTCACTAATTGATTACAAGGCCTACTCGGATGTATTGCCGTACAGATCTCGCAGAAGATGCTTGTCTCCGCTTCGTCACTGATGGACTGCTCGCCGTTTTCGCCGGAATCACTGCCTCCCTGACGCTCCAGCTTGATCGTTGTCAAAGCCTTGCCATCCGGGCCGACAACTGTTTCGGCTGGGTTGAGCATGCGGTGCACTTCGTCCAGTTCCGTGCGAATGCTGTCGTCCTGGTCGACCTTGATGGTCTGGTAAACGGCGTGGCTGGAGGTGGGCACGGATTCCAGTTGCAGCACCGTGGGCGAGCTTCGCCTGGCCTGAGCTGGAGCCTTCTCACGCCTCAGACGTTCGATGACGCCGCTTAGGTCCCGCATGCCACCGCCTCCGCGAATGGGGCGCGCTTCGCGAGGCACTGGCGAGCAGCCCGTGCTCCGGCTGCGCAGCATGTGCTCGATGTCCTGCGGCGACGGTCCAGTGCCTGTTTGTATGATCATCGTAGAGTTCTGATCCTACGAAAGGGGGTTTATGGTGATTAATCAGATCCCCCGCGCGCTAAAGTCACGTTATGAGGTTGTCTTTACTGCCCACTCACTGTGTATCCACTGCCATTGGCGGATCGAGCGCTGACGCAGCAAAAGACGCGCTTATGGCTGATGAAATTCGCCAGGCTGCGGAACATATTCCGGCACACTTTGCACTCGTAGATCAGGCTGCACTCCTCGCTGAGTAGCTGGCGCACCTGCGGGAAATAAAAACGGACTATTATTCGGGGAATCACCAGCCTGGGTCAAAGGAGAGTCCGCCATTGCTATCCCAAGCTGAGTCACGTACTCCACTCGAGGAAACTCACCTCGCTGGTGCCATCCTCGTAGGCGCGGCGCGCCTCCTCAAATCCCGTGTGTGCGGTGCGCAGTGGGCGCTGCAACAGGCTTATGTCGTCACCGTTGTGATCCATCTGCTGCTCCTTAAAAGTGTCCGAATTGCAGCGCGAGCTGCGCTTCCTCATGGCGCTGTGTTTTTTGGGCCCGTTGCTGTTTCCTAAACTTGGGCACAATCGTCGCGCACTGTGGACCGGATCCTTTTCGTCCTAAAGAGGATTTTAAGCGGTGTCTTATACGCGATCAAAGGGTTTTTTCCAATTCGAATTTACGCCTGCATCTTGCATTTTTTGTTTTCAGTGTTACCGTGACCTGAGCGCAGGTTCTGCTGAGCAGTGTATTGGTATTTTAACGGCCAGTCGGTATTTTGCTCTAATACCATATTAAGGCTCTCCGTAAGGCCGAAAACGGAAGTGTTCACACCAAACTCGCACCTTCAAATCGATATGAAGAAGTTTCTTACCAATCTTAAACAGTAGCATTTGGAGTTTCGTCCATCAAATTACGAAGGAACTGTTGTACAACCACTTTAAAGTATTACTTTAAGATCTATTAAATCAATTAATAATATTTTCCTTGAATATGTTACATATCTACTACAAGTCAGTACGGCGAATATTTGTTGATACCATGAGCTGGTAAACCATTCAACGTCCATAACTAAAGTACCAAATGGCCCCAGAAAAATGGTGTAATAAATAAAAAAGCTTTATAAATTATTTTAATAACAGTGGCTTCCTCTCTTAACCATTATTGCAATTTAAGGCTATCAATTGAGTACCTTAAAAAATTTTTTTTAAATTAGTTGTGCTAAACAAAAATATTTGTATCCAGCCTCTGTCTTATATCTTTCTTAAGCTTTATAAACGATTTTAATTACAGTGGCTTTCTCTCTTAACCATCTTATTTCTATTTATAGATATATATTATATATTTATATATATCAATTGAGTACCTCCAAAAATTTGTTTTTAATTAGTTGTGGTAAACAAAAATATGTGTATCCAGCCTCTTTCTATACATTTTAACCGGAATAGTAGAAAATTTGGCGTTCAGCACATGGTCACACTGATGACTTGAACAAAAACATAGTGACCGGAATTAAGCTCACCAAATTAGTTTCGTCCATAAATTAACTTAACAGCTACACAATGAGTTGTCCCGGCTTTGGAGAGTTGAATATCCCGTCGTCCCGCGCCTTCTGGGACGATTGCGAGGAGGATGAGTTCGAGAACATAAAGCCGGCTGAGAAGTGCGTGACTTTGCATTGTTTACAGTATAATAATCCGTGGAATTAACAGGTTGCAGCTGAAATTTGAAGACGAATCGGCTGGAGAAGTAGCCCCCGTGGAGAGCGATCTGTTTGTGGTCATTGAAGGACCTCATGTCACCCACTTCGGCACCAGCCTGCTGGCAAAGGACTCAAAGCGTCTCTGCAGCATCCCTGCGAAAACCTCGTCCCTGCACTGGAATTCTTCGTCCAAACAGCTGCTGGCCATCATGGAAGACGACTTGACAAGCAGTGGCGAGATCACGGAGCTTTTGTTGCCCTACGCTAAGCTGGCCAAGAAGGTGATCACGGTTACGCTAAAGCCAAAGGTCGAGTTTAAAAGCGAGGAGATCCAGTTCTACAGAGATCACGTAGCCATTATCCGTGGTGTGGGGGTCGACCAAAAAGATATCACCGAACTGGAAGCTCCCAATTTCATTGCTGGAGTGGCGGCTGGCAGTAAGTGGTCCTGGTTAAAGCATGGGGAACATTTACTAATTTTCTTCGTTTTTCGCAGTTGCCAGTTGGAGGGATCAGGAAGAGTTGCCGGTAAACTCCTTTGTTATCTACACCGACAAGCTGCCCCTGGACGCCACGGCTGCTCAACCAGTGCTAAAGCTGCTAAAAAGTGTGGGAGTGACATGTAGCTCCAGCTATATCCCACCGCGCAAGGAGAGGTCATATCTGTATATGTAATACAATTACAACTTTTGGCTGGTGTTTCCTAGTTTTAATTCATTCATAAAAAGGATGCGGTTATGGAATAAAAAATCGAATTACTTTAGTACTTCAAACATGCATAGGTTCACTTCTCGGCGACGCTGCTCCATGTGCGCCTTGGCGATGGCGATAAACTGCGGGCGGGACAACATCGAATAGGCGGGAACCAGCAGTGAAGAGGCCAACATGTGTAGCTCCTTGTGCCCGCTGCTGAACATGTCGATGCCCAGTTCCAGAGCACTTCCAAAGTCTGATTCATCGACGGCTATGATGGCGGCATTAGCCACCGGCTGGAGCTTCTCGAGAACGGCTTGTTTTGCGGATTGATTATCAATATCCTTGCGCTCCAGTAGGGCCAGCATCTTCTTGAGCTCTGCATCGCTGACTGCAAGCGAGCGGTACCCCACCTGTGTCTTCCGATCGAAGGGCACCACAATTCCTGCACGGTGGAACGTCTTGGTCACAACCCGCTTGCTGCGTTCCCGCTGGAGTCGGTCCAGCTGTGGTAGTTCCAGGGAATGGTCGCTCAAGTACTTTGGCACCGCCTTTTTGGTTCCATTTAAGTGCCCTGTGTTGAATGGAGTGCCCACAAAGTCGTGCTCCAGAAAGTAGAGCAACGCATCAAAAATGTTCCCCGCCACAAACTCGAATTCGCAGCCTTTGGCGGAGTCGTTGCGGGCGATTAGGAGATTCTCCTTATCCTGCGGCACATCGCGCCAATAGCCGTAGTGAATTCCAGTGCCCCGGCGCACAAAGACTGTCTGGAACTCCGGCGGGTCGTAGTAGAAGCGCCAGTGTCGGAGATAGTCCCCGGGTTCCCCCATTTTGGCACCATGAAATCTGCCAGCGAGGAACTCAAAAGGACCCACCAACTGCAGCTGAAATGCTTTATCCAGGTGCTCCAGACCGGCCGTCTTGGGATTTGAGGAATCGGTTTTAAGAGTTCCCACAAATTTCCAGAACTCGTAGAAGTCCGGTGGCATTTCGACCAGAAATTTGTGCCTGATGAACTCGTTGGTCTCGCAGAGATTGTCGTATTCCTGTTGCACGGATAACCGAATGCGCTTCTCCAGGATCTCCATGTAGTTTTTGCCGGAAATGTTGCCCAAGGCCTCCTTCTGCAGCTCCGCCGTTTCCGATTCGTAGCTGCCCTTCGGCTGCTCCTCCTGATTCTCCATATTTCCACTCTCCGCACTGGAATTACTTGCGGTGGGTTTAGCTTTTTCCTCCGGCTGGGCGGATGCACCTCGTTTTGGCGCCACTTTTCTGTCCTCAGTGCCTTCTTTGGCTTTTTCGACCGGCTTCTCTGGATGATTGTACTTTGAAAGGTGAGCGGGATTTCGCTGATAGCACTTGTCCCAGTATTTGCAATCCTCCTTGGGCATTCTGCGATTTTAAACTATAAACAATTTCACGATATGGGGTGCAGTATGGTACAATTAAGCAGAACATCAAGCTCCAAAGGGCGTACGCTGAAAAGTTGATGAGGGATCTGTCAGGTAAGTTATCGGGTGGTGTGTGTAAATTTTTAAAATATTCCACTTATACCGTTGGGTTATATACTTAAAAATACATACCAAAGAAATTCAATCTGGTTTCGTTTTTATTTTTACTACTTAACTGAAATCCACCTTTAATATTATACTACCCTTTACTCATCTTAAACTTCGACGCCCCTGCTGAAATTGCCAATAACACACCCACTTATTAAACTAGAGTGTTGAAAAACCCTCGAAAGCAAATCCTTCCCTGTGACTGGCAAAAAGATAGCGCGAAATTAGAATGGATATTTATAGGGTTTGCTTTAATTATTGTAGTTCATTCAATGAATACAAACTTTTGCGAAGAGAATCGAAATGTTGATGGTTGGGTGGTTACTATAGTTACAGTTGTATATGGGTAGGAGTTTCGGAAAGAAAAACACTCATAATTCTAACAAGCGATATGGGACAGTCTAGTCCTCGACAGCGCACATGACCGAGTAAACGCACTCCTCCTTGTTGATCAGGTGACAAGTTTTGTTCACCAGGGACATCAGTTGGTTCACATCCGTGGCCCAATTGTTCAGGATGTCGGAGGCGGTCTTCTTTTGAGTAAAGTAAATGATGCCGGCCGGACGGTCGATCTTCACGCGGATGGTGTCGCTGTTGGCCAGCTTGGACAGGTATTCCTCGCAGCGGTTCGGGGGCAGGTTCAGCAGCTCGCTCATGCGGGTTAAATGCAACCGGGAGTAGTACATAGCAATGATGCGAATGTTCTGTAAGGATAAACCATAAATAAGTATTGGAACGCAAAGAACTTCCCAACTTTAAGCCTACATGCTCTATCAGACGATCCTTAAGCTCCGTAATGCACTTCTTGCCGTGCTTGGTGCTGTCCTTGAACATATCATTCTCGGCCAACACCAGACCAAAATCTCCATTGAAAGTGTCGAAATTAATCAGCTCCTTCGACATAAACAAGCGCAGTATTTCTCTGTAAATTAAAGGACATTGCAGTTATAAATTCACAAAAAGATCTGCAGTACATACTTGTAGGCAGGTACATCTTCCAGCTTCTTGTTTTTGGACAGATGAGCCATCATATCGCTCTGTTCGTTGTCGAATGGAGCCAAGACGCAGTAGATCACGGCACAGACCAGTTTATCCGTCAACTCCTTCTTCTGAGCCTCGGTGAGCTCGATTTCTGGCTCTGGCTCCGCAGCCTCAGCCTTTTTGTCCTTATCCTCCTCCTCCTTTTTCTTCTTTTCTTCATCTTTCTTCTTCGGCTCATCCGTGGAAGTAGATGAGTCAGCGGGTGTGAGACCAGTCTTCTTGCGCGGCGGCTCGGCAATCGCCTGGTAATGGCGCGAAGTCTTCAGGAAAGACGTATCCCTGTTCAACTGAATCATCAGATTGTAGAACTTAAGCTTGAGATCGTGCTGCACCGGATCGTCAAAGAACTTGATGCTGATCTTCTTGGCAATAATCTGCGTGGACACGTAGTCCTCTTTCAGCAGGCAGAGGCGCATTTGCTCTAGAATGAGCTCGACCTTCTCGCGCTTGTCCATCGAGCCGTATGTCTCTACCTGCAGCTCCTCCATGACTGTGGCCGCTGCGGCGACATCGCCATCGGCCTCCTTGATGTCCGCAAGAATCTTTGTGAGCCGAGCGCGTTCGATCTCCACGTAGATCTTTCCCTCGGTGACTGAGCGCAGAGTGTCGATCAGCTTCAGCTTGGTCTCCTTATCGGGCGTCTTGTCCACGTAGGTGTAGCACTCCTGGATCATCTTCACCACAGCCTGTTTTAACTGGGATCGCCGGCGGACCAGCAAGGACACATACTCGTTGAGAGCGTTCCAGTTCCCGGCATCAAAGCAGATCTGGCAGATGGCTACAAGGACACGCGAGCAGGAGACCATGTCGGCGCCCAGGCGGGTCTGTTTCTCCAGTTGCAGCATCATCTCAATGGCTTCGTGGAAGGCGTCGGGGTTCTTCTTCGCCAACTCCTTAGCCAGAGGGATTTTCTCGTTGCAGGCAGGCTCGTAGTCCACCTCCATTTTGGTGATGCGACCGCCATCGAACAAATACGTATCCATTGTGTGCTATACGGGCGAAAATCCAATGCTGGTTACTTCTGTTTTTACCGCTATGACTAGGCAGTTTTCCGTACTCACCGCTCGTTTGTCTGTGTCCGGCCGTAGAAACTAATCAAGCGTGTTTGCTCTAGGGAAAATGCTGTAACTGCAACTGGTTCGGTACCTGGTAGGTTCTCCCTGAGCTGTGCTTTGCGTTGCTTATTGAAAATGCGGCGTTTTTGTGATTATAATGTCTCTGCACAATTTCTGCTTACAAATGCTGTGTTAAGTTGGCTGCGCGAGATTTCTAGTGTTGGGAGGTGGCTGTCAGACGAGGCGATTTTGAAATGAAAATTTATAAACGCAAAGGGAAATAGCTTTAAGTGTGACACATTTAAAATAGGTAAGTTTTTATAAATTGTGTTAAAGAAAATTTAAGCAAATACGCTAAACTTTTAAGGAAGTCAATAGAATGCAAAAAGCTACGGTAAATTGTGACTAGGGTTGTCAAGCCGAGATTGAACTAAAAATTAGCAGTATAATGGCATTTTTTCTTTTTATTGAAATATTATTAGGTTTTGCTTATAATTATATAAAATGCAATCAGAACAGCAATATTTTATTTAGTATATGTTCGATGTGTCAAATATCGATATAGCACAGTCGACAGCCTTACTTGAGCAACACTGAGCTAGAGTTACTAGTAACCTTGACCAACACTGTCGGCTTCTGTCTTTGTTTAGCCGCGTAAATTTAGCTAAGCACCCTTAAATAGACGACTTATTTTGTATCCAACGTGTACTTGAATTCATTTTAAGAGCAATAAGTGTGTAAAATTTAATGTAAGCCTTATAACCAGTGGTCGCAATCCATTGTACTGATCTGCCGCTCCAACTATAAGCACACTTTGCGCGCCAAAACGAGACTCACAAAATGGCCCAAATTCAGGAATACCAGGACTTGGTGCTCGATGCACTGGAAGTTGTGGACTTTAAGCTGAGTAAGTGCCCTCGAATTAGCATCCATACAGCCCTGCAACTCGTTTGTTTTCAGTTCGTGAGAAGGGAGACATAAACAACGACGCCCTCACTTTTCACCCCGCCATGGCTCACCAGATCTTCGGAGAGTCTGAGACTATTTTCGGTTACCAGGACTTGCATGTGCGGGTGCTCTACACGGCTGGTCCCCTGCACATTTACCTGGGCGTGGAGTACGGCAACCGGGTGAACGAAATCTCCGGCGGTGAAATCAAGGCAGACGACGTGGTCAGCACCATTGCCCAGAGTTTGCCCGACGGCTGCTACTTTATCAACTTGGATGAGTTTCTGAAGACGTTGGACAAGGCGGACAAGTTTCAACCATTTGGCGAGAAGATCGGCGAATATACCCAGGTTTCCGACGATGGAAACGAACGGCTTTTCGAAATCTACCAGTGCGACTACAAGATCACGTCATTCCTTAAGTTCTTTGCACGGTTGCAGACCTTTATTCTCTGGTTTGTCGATGCTGCCTCCTACATCGACACCGATGATCCACAGTGGTGTTACTTTTTGTGGTAAGTTATAAAGGTAGCAAAAGTAGAACTCCTTAACCATTATGTCTTTTAGCTATGAAAAGTACAAGAACAGCGATGGTCAGTGGCAATACGCCACTGCTGGCTATACCACTGTATACGAGTACTACGCCTATCCGGAAAACAAGCGGCCGAGGATAAGCCAGATGCTCATATTGCCACCCTTCCAGAAGCTGGGACTGGCCACCCAGATGGTGGAGAGCATTTACAATTTCTACCAGTCGCAGAAGAATGTAATAGATATCACTGTGGAGGATCCGTCAGAGGATTTTCAGCGATTGCGCAACTTCGTGGACGCCCGCATCTGCAAGGAATTGAAGTCGTTTGCTCGCAGTGAGATTATTAAGGGATTTAACAAGGAAATGGTGCGTGAGGCTCGGGAAACCCTGAAGCTTAATCCCCGCCAGGTGCGGAAAGTGTACGAGCTGTTGCGTCTGTTCTACACCAATATTCACGAGGAAAAGGAATATAAGGCCTACCGGCTGGAGGTAAAGAAAAGGCTGAATGCCGTCCACTACAAGCAGCTAAAGGATCTGAAGAAAATGGAACGCCTCAAGATGGACACGGAAATGATAAGGGCTCGCCTGCCCACGGTGAAGCAGCGCATGGAGCAGCTACAGGAGGAATATACTGTGGTCGAGCAAGACTATCAGAGTACTATTGCCAAACTGAAAGCCTTGTAAGTTCTCCGGATCCAAGGGGTGTTGATGAGTAATTTATTTCATTTTCCGTTTTCTAAATATGTTGATTACAAAATACATTATGTTGCTATAAGCCTACAGTAGGATTCTTTCGAATAAATATTAAAAATTACATATATGCATCTCCAGTGTATATATCATGTATTTGTATTTGTAAGATTTCAGATTACCATGTGCACATATATAGAGGGCAATGCTGGGCGTGGGGCATTTGAGCAATTAAGCATATATAAAAACACAAAACTTTACTTTTTACGGCTAACGAGTACGATTTTTACAGATTGAAAAGTATTGCAAATTGAGGCTTGGAAGTACGCAAGGGATACAATCATCATCGAGGGTGCTGGGCCAGCAGCCCGTACAACTAGCAGGACCCGTACTCCTCCATCCACTTCTCGAAGCGGGCCACATCGTCGGCGGACACGGACTTCTTGGTGCGCTGTCTTGCGTCCTGGAAGTCCTGCAGTGTGATCGGCAGGTCCACCTCCTCTCGCCGGATCTGCTTGATCTGATCCGGAGTGCGGCCGGAGATGAGGCGTCGCATGGCCATCATGGAGGCGTCGCGGCACACGTTGCTGATGTCCGACCCGGAGTAGCCCTGCAGTTCATCTCCGATCAGACCGGTGTTCAAATTGGGCGACAAGCAGACGTCCTTTAGGCAGAGCTTAAGCAGGGCCGACCGGGTGTCCTCTAAAAAATAATAGGAAATCATTATTTATTCTTTTCTAACTATTACTATCTTAATTATTACATACCGTTCGGCAGCGGAATGTAGATCCGCTTTTCAAAGCGTCTCCGGAACGCCTCATCAATGTCCCAGGGATGATTGGTGGCTGCCAGCACCATAATCACCTTCTCCTCTTGCATGCTTGCATTAAGTCCGTCCATTTGGATGAGCAGCTCAGCCTTAAACCGCCGACTGGCCTCGTGTTCCGAGTCGCTGCCCCTGGAGGCACACAGAGCATCGATCTCGTCGATGAAGATCGTGCTGGGAGCATAGAAACGAGCCATCTCGAAGAGCAGACGCACCAACTTCTCGCTCTCGCCCCGGTACTTGGAGGTCAGCGTCGAGGAGGACACGTTAAAGAAGGTGGTGCCGCATTCGGTGGCCACAGCCTTGGCCAGCATGGTTTTCCCGGTGCCTGGTGGACCCACCATCAGCACTCCTCTCCACGGCCGTCGGATTCCCTTGAAGAATTCCGGCATGATGACCGGAAGCACCACTGCTTCCTGGTCAAATGAAAAGTGACATAAATTAGCAAAAGGAAAGGAAGCAACGGAGATATACTGTTCATCCTGATCCTGCTTTAAGAGGAAGCTCACCTGGAGTATAGTCTTGGCCTCGTTGAGCCCTGCCACATCCGTCCACTTAATGCACGGATGCCTCTGCAGAATGTCCTTCTCGAGAGTGTCCACCAGGTGACCCTCGTAGCCGATGGGCGAGAAGTGCTTGACCTTGGTCTTCGGTGAGCACTTGGGCGTGTTGTGACTGGTGGACAGGGACTGGGCCTGCGAGTTATCCTCCAGCGATGTGGTGGCATCCTGGTCATCCGAGTTGGAGTTCTCATCGAGTGAGTTCTTCTTAACCGGCTTGTGTTTAAGGGTTAGCTGGGTGGTGGTGCTGAGTTTCCTAGCCCGCAATCGCTCCACGGATCGACTCTTCCTAACAGCGGCAGTCAAGGCGGATACCCTTCCCGGCCTTCCCAGCCGCATGGCTCCCACGCTGCTAGCAGGAGTAGGTCCACCTCCACCCGCTAGGCCCACATTTCCGGCACTGCCATGGTGACTCTGGCTCAGGCTGCTGCTGTTTGCATTGCTGCTGATGGAGGGCAATGTGGGCTGGAGCTCGGGATCGCGACGCCTTAAGGACGACACCCACCGGTTGTCCTGCTGTTGTTGAGAGGGAAACGGCATCTGAACCTGCTGGCTTGGACGCGGTTGTGGGGCCACTTCTGCGGCGGAGACTACGTTTTATTAATGGTTATATAATAAACCCTAATACGTGGATCACGCACCTTGAGTGGGCAGCCGTTGCTTGCTTCGCAGTGGAACACTTCCCCCGATGCCCAATCCTCCAGGAGCGTTAGCCCCGAGATTGTTAATCGGTCGGTTCTGGCGATCCGCAGTCGAGGAGGAGAGTGCGCCACCATCAGCGGATGATTTTTTCATGCCGTTGGAGTTTCGAGAGGGTCGACTAGTGGCTGTGATCTTGGTGAAGGCAAAGGGCGACAGGGAGTCCAGGATCAATGAGTCCATCATCCGGGCCATGTGCGACAGGCTTGTGGGAGGTGTAGATGAGCTGGAAGTGTCAGGGAATGCGACGTTAAAATTAGAATCTTTACGTTGTCTTAAAATCGTTTATATTTTATAAAATTAGAACCCTAAAAGTTCCTAAAGGTTCAATTTTCTTGAGGAAAAGTCAAGGTTGAACTTAACTTTATTTTTGATTCATTATTCATGTTGCTATAAAACTTATTCTTATAATACTTATAAAAGCTCGATCAAGTTTAGTAATCATGTTGATAAAGCCATCATTTCATAATGTTAAGTAATATATATTTAAGTCCACATAATTCAAGCTAAATAATGCCGCCAAAAGCCCATTTTATAAACTTTTGACTTACTATCATACATAACTTTTTTGTCTGCTCCATGGCGCTTGCCATTCAACTTGGCCATGTCGCAAAGGTCATTTGCTTTATCAGCCGCGGACGACAAGTACTTTGCGTGTCCTGGTGTGTGCACATGTGTGTATGGGTTGGATTCCCGGTGTGTCTAGCCGTCTAATATTAGCTATAGCTAGCCCTAGCAGTGGTCCTTCCGCTTCCCTCCCATTCCCTCCACTGACAATGCTCGGGAATTCCTAGGAAATAAAGAGTTCGTGGCGCCTCCCAAGGGGACGAGAGGGCCCGGATATTCAGTTAGCAGGTGGATGGGTTCAATAAACTTGCTGGGTCCCGGCCAGGTTATTGACGTGCCGGCGACGGGCGGCGACAATTGTTAACTTCGTTATTCGCATTTGAATTGTTTTTTGTTTTTTTTATTTTTTTTGGCTATTTGCATGCGTCATCCGGCGGCATTAAAGCCTTTACGGGCTTTATTCCGGCCAAAAGCATTGTAAATCGCGATCTGAGAAGTATGCCGCAATATTTTGTACGCCAGGCTAATTAAGTTGGCAGCAGCAGCAGACCATAATTCCCGGCCGGCCATATTGCCTGACTCCTGCCACATCCGCTTTGTATTTATATTGTGCGCCGTACTCGTTCGAATTTGGGTTAATGTTTCCTATGTGCTCGCCCACGATTTCTGTTTTCAGCTTTCTGCTTTCTGACTCCGGATGGGAGTGAGTCCCTGATTAGCCAAGCGACTAACTAGGCCAGCTCCCGGGCTTGTTCCATATATTTTGTTCCTGTAATATCGATGGGCCTTAATCTAGGCATTACATGCATTATAATTGAGCCATTGATTGATTGGCAAAGTGTTACAAGGCCGAAGGAGCGTGGAAAATAACCAGGCATGGGTCGCTGGTATCCTTGGAGTTATGATGGTCTCTCATTTAAATTCGTGTCACCAAGAGGTGTTTATGCTAATTCCCACTCGATAAAGCCAGTGGGAAGGCAAAAAACAACTTTTTGCCCTATGCAAATTATAGCAAATGGCAATTATGACTGGCAAAAATACGTTTTCCAGCTAGTACAAGGAGTAGCCAGGATGGGGTCAAGGAGGGTCACTTGGACTTAGTGTTCTATGCTAAGCAGAAGTCCTTTTAAGTTCCCACAGACTATAATGAAGTTTCCGGGATTACTTGTCAGGTGAAGGGATTAAAAAACGATTTAAAAGAAGGTAAGAACTTAATTCTTTCTAATTCCCTTCTCAAAATTCCAATTATTTCAAGAATTATTTAGTTCTTGAAACATAAATTAGATCTATAAGCTATCAAACTGGTAGCCTTAGGATACATTCTATAGGATAATCTAAAAATATCTTAGGTACTTCAATGCGTTATTATTGCTTTGAAATCAAATATAGTTCGAAAAGACCCTCAGTGCCTCTTACCACTGGTGCAAATCCCACAGCGAGTGATATGGGGTGTGTCGATAGGTGGAGACGAAGGGCACCGCCACCTCGTACTCCACCTGGACATTCGGCGGCGACTGGGGCCTTAGGGCCATGGCAGTAGAGCGCTCCAGGGCTGGATTGGAGCTGGTCAGCGATCGCTGGCGCATAAAGGGATGCGGGGCCGTCTGCTGGTACACACCGGAGCTATTGTTGTTGTTGAGCAACTGGGCAACACCGCCGGCCGGAGCCACCGATGTCTGGCCCATGCCAAACCAATTCTGGGCACTGGTGTTGTACATCACAATGACGTCGTGCCGCGACGGACAGATGATAACGATGAGACGGACAACACTTCACTTTGAATTTAAAAAACACACGAGACTCGGGTGCGAGCGGTAACTTGGCTCCCTGACAGTCCCCGCCCGGACACTTTGATTGTTGGTCTGCACTAGAAGCTCGAAAGTCGACCCGAGAAGAGACGACGAGCCGTCCACCTGACGACTCAAGGGTTGTAGACCAACTGACCGCTTGACTGGACGACGACGACTACGCTTTGCGTCCACAACAAAGCAGACCAGTTCACTCTGCTACACAGACATTCTTAGCCGGGTGGGTAGTTTTCCAAGTTGGGCTGTGTGCGTCCGTGTGAATGCGAATTGAGGTTAAAGGAAGTTTTGGCCAGGCGCTGCTTGGGGGCGGTTTCAATCATGGTTATTCCCATGGAGGGGGTAACATAACTAAGAGGAAGGACCCCTAAGGCTACGATTGACTTGTCAATTGGTGGAATATTCTGGTTCTTATGTGTGTTAAGTCAATTCTTATGTGCTTGTATGCGTAATTAACATATTTCTGGTTGAGATTATTAATTGTGAACCATTTAATGTGAGATGAACCGTTTTCCAACCGTTCAATAATATGTTATTACAAAACAAAGGATATACATGCTTCGATTTACGCACATATTTCCTTCCACTTCTTGAATTACCCAATACGCCCGGCGGACCGGACTTGTGGTCAATGCACGCTAGCACCCAGCAAAGATTCCATCGATTTCTAGGTAAAAACAAGGCGGAGCACACACTTATGCCCTGCCGTGTATTTACCCCCTCGAGTAGCACTTGGTTCTTAATAATTTGCCGGCTATGTAATTTAATGGCGGGCTTGCATGCGGAGAAAGCCGGCTCTGGAGTGGCCCTCATTAAGTATAGCATACTTTGGAGAGCAGTGCAATCCTGGTGCTTGGAGAGATTTGTCAACGCCATGAGCACTGTAGAAAAATCCGAGGAAAACCACAAACGAAGGTCGTCTATAAGAGATACATCTGCATCTGAAAATCAGCTGCACATCCCGAGATAAAAATCGATTTCGACGCGACTACAACAGTCATGGAACGCTCAAGTGGCCCGGCATGCCTTATGGCTCTATTTTCTACACCATATTCTGTCCCTGCCCCTGTCTCTGCCCATTCCCCAGCGAAACTCACCCCGCAGGACTCGTCACGGGCAGGTATGTGGAAGTAGAGTCCACGGTGCGTATGGTTGTGTTCCCTCGCAGCACAATCTTCTCGCGCGTGGTGCGCCTGTAGGTCATCTCCTCGCCCCGCATCCTGCTCCTCTAATGGCTTTCAATATTCGTTCAATAATTTAGAATTTTTAACCACAATTTTATTTTGTTTTTTTGGATTTAGCTTGTTTACTTTGGTCCGAAATGTGTTGGGAATTTTTTGCATCTGTTCTTCACACAGGCAACGTCAAAATGGGAATTGAAAGAGAGATAGAGAGCATGTAAAAGAGGGAAGGATGCTGCGAAAAAGCTTTGGATACTCTCTTCCACAGCTTTCCGCTCTTCGAGCCCTCTTGCTGCTCCTCTCTTTCAGTAATTGTAAACAATTGCGCAATTTTCGATTGCAGCAAGGACGACGCTTGTGCTGTTGCTCCTCCGCTCGCTCCGATGCACAAATGGTCACTAAATTGCCCGATTGTTGTGGCCAACAGCAGTTGAGCCTTGCAACGACGCCCAGTGGGCCAACAGTGGACAGGGATGGTCAGCCGTTGGTGGTGCTTTTGTACTTCTGAGGAGTGAAGCTCAGGAACCTTGCTATCCCTTCACTTTTTTATATTTAAAGTTTTCCTCACATTTTAATGTATTTTTCGATATTTAAATTTTAAATCATTTAATAAATTAACTCACTTAAATTTTGTAATTTACAGACTATATTTCCCACCACTAAAACCAAAATAAAATACGATTTTTAACCCACTCAGAAGAACAAATATATATGCATCTTTATTGATCGATTTTTAAAAAACTACTTAAAAAGTCGAATAATAAATTACGATTAAAAAAACATTATTACATTAAAATTCAATTCTCTGTTTAGTTTTGCGACTTACTTGTCATTACACACAATATAATATTATTGACAATCAGAAAATGTATGAACTTTGCTTTAACACTCAAATTGCATTTGAAATTTCCTTTATTCTTTATCGTTTTGTGTGTAAACAGTGATAGAAAGTTGTAAATAGTTTTTGGGGCAGTTCGACAGACGACGCACATTATGGGACTGTGCGAATAATTAAAAAAAATTCAAAATTCAATTGAAAACAAAAAATGAAACGATTTCGAAATATGTAGAAAAAGAGAACTAATTAAGAACTAAGCGAGGAAGTACTCATCCGCAGACATAAACATAGATAGATGTATGTATATATTTCATGTGTAAATATATATATAAAACGTTTCTAACAAACACGAGGCACGTCGAAATGTAAGTAAGCAGAAATGAAGTGGATCTGATCTCTAGGTTGTGGTTTTTGGTTTTGCTTCCGACTCGGGGAAATTTGGTGGCTTCAGTTGCTTTCCTGTCTTTAGTTGACCTCTCAAGGCTGCGTGTGTGTTTACATATGTATTATGTATTTATGTATACAGAGGTGTATATGGATAAGAGTCTATTTAATCATTTTGAACGGTTTAACTTTCAACTAACAATAACTTTAACGCTGACGCTTCGTTTAGTTTCGACAATATGTTGTTATCTTCCCTTTCCTTCCTTCCTGTATGACTAAAATGTGCGATACCTTAACAGCTGCATAACTTTAAATTTACCATAGTTTCATTACGCTTTTGTGCACTAGTGTTTCGAGTTAGTTTCAAGATTTCCAAATTATTTACAACTAGCCCTACAGCTCTTTATCTACTGCCTGCTCCCTGCTCTCCTCTGACGTTTACTAGTTTGGCGAGTATTTAGAATTGGCTCGGCTCCTCTCGGCTCCGGCTCTACTGGAACTTGCGCGTGGCAGTTCTGGCCTTCCAGGCCTTGACCAGGTTGTAGGCAAAGTACAGCGTGAATCCGTGCACCTGGAAGCCGATGAAGCAGAAGGCATACCAAAACACGCCATACGGGTAGCCCTGTTAACGGAATATCCAAATTTTAGGAGATAAAGAGGATCATTTAATTTGTAATATCATCTCTACGTACGCGCCAGACAAAAATGTCCGTCTCGTCCAGCTCCATAGACTTGTCCAGCGTGGCGAATTCCCACACGTCCGAAAAGTAGTAGGCGAAGCAGTAGAATAGCGGCAGGATGGCGAACACCAGGATGGCGATCATGTACTTTTGCATCTCGCGCACCTTGTTGCCGCGGGCGGCCGACAGGCCCAGGAACGAGGTGAGCAGCGAAGCGGCCCATACGTACTCCCACCACAGCGGCGGCGGCACCTCCAGCTCCTCGATCTCCAGCACAAAGATGTCCAGCCGGTCCAGAATGTCAGACGTCAGCTTGGCAAGCATCACGAAGAAGAGCAGGGCGTGAAAGAAAATGCAGTACTTCAATCGTGATTTGTTCAGCAGGCTGAAATACAGAAGTTTCTTAGTTTTTCCTCGAGGTAAAAAGCCTCCGCTGTCTGTGCTCCCAAACAAAACCCATTACTGAGGCGCCAGGTCGTTAGGTTGCCACCTGCCCAGCTGGCAGTTTGCCCAGCTGCAAGTGGGTGACGGAGACTCCGTCTCGCCGTACCGGACCTCCAGGCGGAAAGGGAGGCACCTCCTGCCAGAAGACCGCTCGGCGGACGTGCCAACTATTGAGCTACTGCCGCAGGCACTTAAGTAATTAGATAATTTCGTCGGTGTGGGAGACAGCTGCGGAGGAAAGTTCGGAGTGCGTTCGCCCCAATAATAACCTAATTTGATATGTGCCAGCTACGCGCTGCCTGAACTCGAAGTCGTTGCCGTCGGTGCCCGCCACCATTGGACCGCCGCGCGTTGCCATTTCGTTGCCGTTTCGTTATTCGTTGCCACACGTCGTTGCTTATTTTTAATAAAAAATGCACAAAAAAAGTGCACACTAGAGCTGTCAAAACATCGATGGGGATACTATCGATGGCTGGGCCCTACAGCTGTCAAAACATCGATGTTGTTATCGATTGGTTGGCAATGGTCTGCGCCATCGATTTTTTAAACTATCGCGATTGCAAAGTACAAAACTATTTAAACACTTATCAATCTTACCTCTATCTGCTACGTCAGGCATCCTTATTTAATCATGGTTTCAATACATTATTTTGTGTTTAATTAACCCTTAAAGTGGGCCCTCTATTTCGTGTAACGGCATCTTAATGCAGTGGCGCCGCCACATTTGCCAAGATTGCAACATGTTGCATGGCTTGAATTGCCAGGTGTCGCCCCAGCATGCAGCAGAAAAATATAATAAAAAACAGTTATTTTAATTTTAAACTTTATTCAAAATTTTATTAGCGTAACATTGCAATAGACATTGTTTTTAATTTAACAAAAATGCTTAAGAGGGAATTAGTCCTAAAAATTTCAGATGAAGATCACTATTTAATATTCTGAAATAAGTTTAAGCTGGTTTTAGGCCCCTTATTTTCTTAAATCACATAATTTTCTATATGTACTAATTTGTAATATTTTTAGGCTAAGGTCAGAATAATCCTTTTGTTCTACATTATCTATTTGTTGATTATAATTGCGATTACAATTCTTACAATGGAACTAGAACTTCGCAAATAAACTCTATTACGTCAAACCGCCAAATTAACATAATTTACTGAGTAGTGCTTTAATGATGGCATTATGCAAATTGCATTTGGCTTTGTGCTCCAATCAGTTCAAAAATAGGAATAGCGGGTATTTACTGGACTTTCATCGGACTTAAGTCCACTTCCGAGTGCCGCTGGGATGCACTGGCACCTGTTGCATTTAAATCCATAAATCAATCTGCCCAGAAGACGGGAAAACAATGGAGAAACACAGAGAGAGGCAGAGCGGACATTTAAAAATAAAATAATGAATTTTGTATTTTCACTCGCTTCCACTCTCTTTATGCTTGGCGCGCTACAAAAGACGGGCATACGGGTCGTATGTGTCATCAGTTCTACGGCGGTATTCCTCCGATTTGGACGTGTTCTTTCGCATGCGATCGCCTCCGCCCGACACTAGCGTTTGCCCTAATCCGTTTTTAATGCCAGTTGTTGATAATTTCCATGTGAATATTTATGCCGAGCTCGGCAGCTGACAGTTTCTAGTTGAAAGTTGAGAGAATTGCACTCGAGTTCAGATTCCGTGTCGGATATAACAACGGTAATTTCCAAAAATAAATGCCTAGAGACTAAGTTGTGCATAGAAATAAATTGCATTTCACAGCCAAGTTGTTAATTATTTCTTGTCTCTCTGTGTGGCCGCCAAAAAGAAAATATTCGACAGAATTTTCAATGTTTTGGGGCCGGGACCTCAAGCAACTGATTTATCAGGGGCTTATTTTGGCGCGTGTTGGATGTTTTTAGTTATAACTTACAGTAAATATCGTATAAATGGGCCAGTTATTATAACTAACCTTGTTTTGAGAGATAACTTCCATTAAATCTGGAAAAACACTCTACTTGAAATCGAATATACGATTTCTATCCAATTCTATCTATCTCTCGTAACAATTAGACATCTTGCTTACATCTTGCTCGGATTGCATTGGCTATTTGTTTATCATTGTAAATTAATTAAATTAATTGTATAGCTTATAGGGTTTCTACTGTACATGGTTATAGATATACCGCTTATAGATATTTTTGCTTATGCTTTGTCTTAGTCGACGTACCTTGTGATATTTGTTTAGCTTCAGGAACTTGACATACACATCGATCGCGCGCCGAGTGCCTTAGATAACACCATATTCTAATATCTAATATCGGTCAAATGACTATGTCTCTCTTTTTACTTCCAGCTGCGGTCGCCTGTGATATTTCCCCCTGTGACTTGTCGGTGTCTCCGAGCAATCCCCAAATAATCCGGACAGTCCAGAACCCCCAATTCCCAAACATGTCCGCGCTGGCCGCCGAGAAACGTGCCTCCTTCGCGCGTCGCGCCGAGAGTCTGGTGGAGCGGGTGAGAGTTATGAATACCATTTACGAGGTATCGGCATCAAGTGACCACGGATCGTGAGATCGATTTTCGAATTTCTTGTTTGTTCCTTTGTTTGTTGTGGCTTGTGCTTCATTGCCTCCTGCCCCCCTTAATTCAAATTTATTTGGCCAGCATTGCTGGCGTACGGCTCGTAAATTATGGCTCGAGGCGGTTAATGTATTTCGCACATTCGCACCCCAAATACCCGGCCAAAAACAAAAACACGCCCTGCAGTATCCGATATATATGTTTGATTAGACATAAATGGCCGTGGGCGGCGGGGTTCGCCTCTGGCTGCTCGGTTCCCAGTTCCCAGACCTCCCCGGCTTGGCCCGCCTGCTTTAATTAATCTAAAACACTCGTACATTATATTATACACATCGCCTTAATGAGTGGGGCCAAATTGTTCTCGGATCAAGGTCGTCGGCGTGTTTTCTCCTATCACAAGAGTGATTGCCTCTTATGGGCCTGGGTGAAGCTCTTTCTAAGGCTGTGTGTTGTTGACAGCTAGGCCGTGGGGTTTCAGGGGCAAGAAAGATTGCTATTAAGATTTTAAGCTCAAGCTGTCCTGGGTCACTCTCTGATTTTCTTACCTAAAAAATATTTTTATAGCTTTAAATTTAATTATTATAATGTTTAAACTCTATTAGTGATACAAATATATTTCTGAGCTTGTTTAGTGACAAAGGAAATGGCTAAATTTTAAGTATTTGTGAAGGATTATACCTAATTGATCCCGAAAAGAGTATTCCGTTTTGCTAATGTAAATTTCCATCCAAAAGTAGACATTAGCAGGGCATAAAAAAGTCATTGTTTCGAGACACGGTCTTCCGCTATCGATGTGCTAAAAATAAATGTCGCATTGCAAATAGCCCTCCGAAACTGCATGGTCATGTGTGTGGCTAGTGTGTGTGCCTTGTGTGTGTGTGTGGAAAGGGAAACAATGGAATTCCTACAGAATAAACGCAAGCAAATTTGTCAGCAGCTGGGGAAAGTGGAAGTAATTGAAATACTTCAAAGAGTTATATACATGGGAGTATGGAGAGACACTTATTTAATGTCAGCCAGAGTTGGAGCTTTAATTAAGAGCGGGTTGGCCGAAGAACACACACGCAAGGGGCATCAACAGAGAGGGTTCATTGTACAGAAGACCAATGTCCGACCCATTTCAATTGGAATTCTTCGTATGCGCGAATGAATATAATTGATAAAGCGGAAAGAGCTTTCTGGAGATACAGCATTGCGTATATTCAGGGTGAGGCCAAAGAAGAGGCATAACTTTAGCCAAAAATCAGGAAATAAGAGTGTTAATACTGGGCACTAAGCTAAACAGTACTTAAAGGCCCACATTTAATATATATACTTTAGTAGGGAGATGAATTAGTACAACAAATTGTGGCACATTAAGAAAGTAATCATAGTCAGTTATAGGTTTGCTTATTACTTACTTATTTTATATACACAGCCAAGTGGTCGTTTAAAGACGTAGACGTTATCAAAATCTGCGTTAATTTTGTTCTCCTTATAATGTTTCGTTTGCTAAATATAAAGCAGCGTTGATAATATTCCCCTGCTCAAATTATATTTAAGGGTGAGGGCGAAAGAGCCTCTGGGGCGTTCTTAAGTAGTGTAAAGTGAGGGAATTAAAAATGTTAATTGAATTTCGGGTCGGACTAGGGGAAGCAGGGCAGGAGGGCAAAACTCGAGTCCTCCGAGAGCTACATCATTCGCTTAGCTGGCGGGGGGAGCAGCGATATTAGGCACCAGGGGCCAGGCAGGTGTTGAGTAAAGGAAATTGCTTTACGACGGCTTTGGTTACACTTTACATTCCAAATTGGGCAAGTGGAATCGGATAATGGTGGGGCTGGGTCTGGGGATGGTGATAGCGATGGCTGAATATTATCAATCAGCGCGGGGATTTCGGTCACCAAGAGCTTCATTTGCATTCCATTTGGATTATTCGGGAACATGATCGATGTCTTTATCAGGCCTTATTTTCATCTATATGTATCCTGCTTGTGTATGCATTCATTCGTATCCCGGATTGTTTGTCCAAAAATAGCATTGAAAGTAAGCTGGCAGGGGGTGGACGGGGGTAGTCGCGACCACGCCAACGCGAACATAACGAGCAAAATAAATGAACGATAAAAAGCTAATAAAGAGCGGCATAAATAAATGCGTAAATATCGAGCGCATATATATCTTGAAAGCGACGTTTTTCGGTGTGGGCAAAACTCTCTGGTAGATTGCCTGCCACTTGGGGGAGAGGGTAGTCAGGACACATGGTACAGGACAAAGAGTACAGGATACAGGAGGCAGCCGACAGCCGACAGGCGACAGGCGACAGGATACAGCCAAACGCATTTGCTCAAGTGTCGGCTGGTGGCCTTGCCAGCACGTGTGTTTGTGTTGCCATTTGGGCTTAAGTGTTCCTGCCACCAGCTACCAGTTCCTGCCACTGGATCCTACTGGTACGGCTAACGCCGATGCCGCTGACGGTGCCCGAGGAGCCCTGAGTCCCCCAGCAAGGGTAAATGTTTGCATACAATTCGCTCTGCTCAAGTCCTTGCACTTGAATCCCGCAGAGGTCGGAGATTGCTCAACAAATTTAAACTGTTGCAGCCATTGAATTGTTCCCACTATTTAAGTAGGCCAAATTTAAGTAGGACAAGGCTGCTTATTTTATATAAAATAATTGGCCCCTTCAAATTGGATTCTTCCTCAAAAGAAAGCGCTTTAAAAATGATTCTTAACAAACTTTTACCATAGCATTTCCTGAATGTGGATGACATTTAAATAATAATTGAAAATAAGTGTATTTATTATTTTCTTCAGAACGTAAACCCATAATCCATTTTAAAATATATTTTTGGTAAATAAAACCAGCCTTGACCTCACCTATACTTAGCAAAAAATAATATATTTTAAATATGCGTTGAAAATATGAAGAGAGGCGTATATAAATAGCTACAAAGACAATAGCTATAAATATGTATAGCTCTTAAGCTTGATGATTTGCATTTGTTTTTATACTGTCATACTGTGTTTATCCTTAAGTTGATAGTATATGATTTTATTATCTTTAAGTAATAATAACTTTCAAGATTTTATATTTCATATTTTTTCAGTCTCAACCAAGAGCTTATATTTAAACTGCTAAAACATTGATTGAATTTGCTATCCAAATATAATTTTACCTTCTCGTTCGCTGACTCCTGACAAGTCGCTGTTTATCTTACGAGAATTCCGCGCAAAAACTCTGAAGTTGAGTTTTTCTTTAGCCACTTTACTTTGCGAATTGACATAAATAGGATTTTTGTGCTTTACCTGGTCCCGGTCCCGGTCCCGGTCCCGTCCTGAGTTCTGAGTTCTGAGTTTTTTCCCACCTGAACTTGTGTTTTTCCGCGGCTGCTGCTGCTGCTGCCTTGGGCAATCGGCTTACGGACTTTCAATTGTAGCCACCCCTTTAGTACCCTACCCCTGGCTGGAGAACTTTTCTATTGTTTGCCACGCCCCCTGCCGAGGAACGCCCTTCTGCCATCTGCAAGCTAACCGCTTAAGTAACGCGTATCTTGTTCTCATTCGCTTTCCTGTTCCAGCGCTTCTTCGTACATAAATCGCTGTTGTTCCCGTTGTTGTTGTTGTTGTTGTGGCTTGTGAGCACCTGCCTGGATAATTGTACCTGACACAATGGTGTTGTTGCCTTGTTGTTTATGTGCATGCAGCATTGTTGCTGGCTTCGCTTTTTGCTTAATTCCCTTGTCTGTCTGCCGGCTTTATGCTCTTTTTATCATCATCCCACCTTTTTGTTTAATTAAAGCGCATGTCGAAATTAAAACACAAAAATAAAAAGAAACAACAATAATGTGGCATTTTATCAGTTTATGGCCTTGTCGGAATCGCATCAGAATGGTAAAGAGATCAACGAATTCAGGAATTCGTGTGTGACACTGTGGCGTATACGTAATTGGTTTTAAAAGCAATTAAAAGGAGTTCCCTTGACACGAATAAGTTTCAAGTTCAATGCGAAATAATTTAATTATGGTTAAATATTATACGCTATAAAAGAATAATACTTAAAGGATAGAGTTTTAATCCAATTAACTCTTTTTAAATTAAAATCTCAATCGTTCAGTGCTGTATAATTTAATTTCGAATTATATATTTTTTCCACATTGTTTTTCTTACTTTTTATAGTTTTCTCTCTCGAACGTAGTGTTTGAAAATAAAATGAGTTCGTTTAAATCAATGCTTACTTAAACTATTTCCACCGCAATTTTGACATTCACCCCCAAGCTTTGCTACTATTTTCGCTTTACCCCTAATTGCGTGCAGCACATTGCAGTGAGTCCCGCTCAGTCCTTCCCTTTTGCCAGGCACTTTTTCAATCTAACTTTAAATTACTTTGAATTTATTCAGTATTTTCGTGCTGCATCAGCGCATCATTGGCGGCAGCTCGGTGGGATGACAGTGTCAGCATCATCATTGTATACCGCGTAGCCTGTGCTCTCGATTTTCATGAATATTCATGTTCTACTGCCATTTTCCATATCCATATCAGAATTTTCGTTTCGTCGACGGGGGCCACGCCCCCCATTCCGCTGGCTAGCCATAGCCGGCTTGACCTAGGGCACGCATATATCTAATGCGCATTTTGTTCAAAAACTGGGGGTGGGTAGGGTTGTGTGCCGAAGGATTTGCGCATTTCCCGCGCGCTGACAAATTAGCACATCAAAACAAAGAGGCCAAAAAGGCTCACGAAAGCGGACCCGCCGCCAAACAATGAAGGGTCTGCTAAACAATGCCCACCAAAACAAAGTAAGACAAAAAGGATTTTTTATAAACCCCATGCAAAACATTCGCACTACCATAAGCCCAGCAGACGCACTCATACACTCGCAGACGGGGACGAAATCCGAAGAAGTACACGTACAGTGTGTGGGCGCCAAAAGCAGCGCGCTCAAAAGTAGGCAACGGAATTCGCACTGCAGCATGCTGGAGCTGAGCCTGTATGCGTGTGACTGTGTCAGGGCTTGTGTGTGGGCGTGCAAACAGGGTTGCCAGATGGGTGGATTTATGAAAAGAAAAATAGGAAACTAGGTTAGCTTAAATTAAGATATATATATTATTGAGAAATTATTTCACAAAATAATATTTTACTAGAGGTTGGGTCTTAAAAAGTGTGTCTGTTTAATTACTCAAAGATTTATAAAAAGAATTACAAAATACATTTAAGGGTTTTTGGTTATTTCCTTATCTATAACTATTGGTATTTACAGCGTATGAAATCCTTTAAAGGTATTTCTTGCGAAAGGTAATTCTTAACAAGAAGCAACTACAGGCAGGTGATTTTCAAACCTTGAATTTTTATTTCTGTACAGCCCAAACAATTTTTGTACTGCGTAGTTTAATGACTAACAATCTGGCCACTCCTCAGCCCAACACCTTCCCACCTAACTGCCCTACGGCAACATTTCAACACTTGCCCTCCGCATTCCTGCCTTCTCCTTGAACGGTTTCATCCCTGCGAGGCAGCGAGAGATTGGTGGCGAGGGAGGAGACTCAAAGACCGATTTCACTTTGCTATTTCACTTTCCATCATTTTGTTTTGCTCCCCATTTCGCGCAGCTTCGGCAGGCTTCGGGAGAGCTCGGCTTTCCGCCGGCGATGACGATGGGTTTTTCTCGCTAGTTGTCCGCCTGTGATAAGCCCATTTCACAGTCGTCGCCAGGCATTCGAACTTTGCGCATCCCGAAAACGAAACCGGACGCGTTACCGCCCGATTTGCGATTCGCTAGCGATTATTGAGTGCTGCTGTGCGCCTAATAGAAGACCGTAGGGAACACGTTTGTGTGCGCGTCCGTTGTTGTTTGTTTGTGCCAAGCTAAGATCGAAGAAGCCAGTGGAACCACCTCCGAGAGTCATGTCGAAGCCGGGAACCCCAAAGCACGGCGGCAGCTCATCATCATCTGCCGCTGGTTCTGTGCCCGAGAAGATAAGCGTAAGTTGCGACAGCTTCCTGCCAAGATGGCACCGAAGTCGGACAGCCCCTTGACATCTAGTGCATTTTGGCGGCCAATTTCGGATGCATGGCGCTATGTTGCGCTTCACTTTTGTTCTGCCGAGTGCGCTAATGCGCTTTCTAGAACTCTCTGTGTGCGTATACGTAATATTTTAACCTGAAACTGCAGTGAGTGATAAGGTTTATTTTTCAGTACGTTAGGTACTATTTGGACACTTTTAGTTAACGTTAAAGAAAGTTTTTAAGCGAAATTGAGATTAAATTGTCGTTCCTGAACTAAAAACTATGCTTCAAAGTTGGCTTAAGTATTACTGGCACTGAAGAATCAGCATTTTATTTCAAAGTTGTTGACCCAAAAAGCGTCCTTTTCGGTTCGCTCTTTATTAATCAAAAAGTGGAGACCAAAGCTAAGCTCTTCCGCGATCCAACTCTGCAACTAAGCTGGCAGCTTGGGTGACCTCCAACTCCCCTCTGCATTGGGGTTACCTTTGGCAGTTGGCAGCTATTTGCTTTTATTTTCTTGGCCCGTTCTGATGCCCAGTGAGCTGGGCTCAAAGGGCGTAGCATACTTTTTGGCTTGCGCCTCATAAAAATTGCATAATTGTCGTCGTAGTCGTCGTCGTCCTGCATGTGGTAGCTATTTGTTCGCCTCCGTGTGCGACTGTGTGGGCGACTCAGCCATTAGGTAGGACGTTTCCTTTTACGTGCCATTTGCGGTCGCATCTGGCACACAATAATTACGTAGACCGAGCCGACACAAAAGTAGGTGCTCAAATTGGCAAAATTATGGCATTCGTTCGTCCTTAATGTCGTTCTATTTGCTTCTTTATTAAGCTGCTAATTAGATGGTTGAGAAACTTGGTCCAGGAACTTGGGAAATACTCTTTTTTATCAGAATATTATAGAGGAATCTTCTAAATCTTGAATTTTATCAAGGAAACAGGGAACGGTTTCTTATTTGAAATAAAAACGGAATTATAAAATTGCTCAGAGATCTCGCAAACTTCTCAGTTTATGAACTTTTTGCAACGAACGCTTTTCCTACTATCTGCCTTGCTGGCACATGATTTTCCCATTTTCTTTTCCCAAGTCAGCTCATCAAATCCCGCCAGCGACGTTGTCGTGCTCCTGATTCCACCCCCGACCACATGGCAGTTCATTCTGGATTGCAATTCCCATTCAAATATGCTGACTAAAGAGCTTTGGCTGGCATAAACCACAGCGATATATATATTCTTGCCTCATTCGCTTTGTTTTCTCCGCTCGGATCTCGGTTTTTTCGCTGGGATTCGCTTATCCCTTTAGGCGGTGCCTGTATGCGATGGGATTTAATTAGGGAAGGCATAATGGAGGGCCGGGATGATGTCCATATAGGTCTATGCATTATACATGATTTGCCGCTGCTGCACTCCCATGCCCGCAGACCCAACTTATTTCCAACCGTTTCCCATTTTTCTCCGGCTTTCAGCTGAATAATAAAAAGCAGCCCGCGGGGTTTCCATTTGCAGCCTTGGAGGAAATATCCCGTAATTTGTGCTGGCTCACAGTCACTCACTCCTAGGATAAAATGGAGAAGGTCCCTTCCAGCAAAGTTTATGTGCCGCACATGGGAGAGCTGCCGTCCAAGTTTATTCAACCTTCTTCGCGTTCTGTTTTTTCTGTCCCGTCTGGCATTTCTCATTTTCTTTGTTCCGTGGTGTCCCCTTGGTCACTAGCGGAAAACTTGTTGACTTAACCGCCCGGGATCGCAAGCATCGGAAAACATGCGTTCCGTTTATGTATTGGTGTTCTGTATTGTTTTTTGTAATGAAATTCCCGGTTTCCACTTGCCGGAATTGGGTTCCCATCTGATGCATGGCAAAATGAGTTCCCAACGACACTACTGTCGACCAGTTACCAGATCTCGCTGTTGTAATAACTTTGCCATTGGCAAAGTGTCAAAGTTTTCAAGGCAACGTTGCGCATACGCCCTGTTACCTCACCCGCCAGCGGCTGCGGGTTGGAACTTAAACAACATTTAATTGGTGGCTTTTAGCACCGGCCTACATGCTTGCATATTTGTTTGTGTCTATTAAAAACATTTCCCTTGCAATGCGGTCCTGTGCCCGGCCGCCAGAAAAGTCTGTCGGGAATATTCTTCGTGTTTGGCCAACTTTTTGCATCACTTGGGGGGCTTGCGCTTTTTTTTGTCCTGGTTCGTCTCTCCTGTAAAAGTTTTCCATAAATTTCAAATACTTTTAATGTGCTACGCCGCGGCATTTAGCTCAGAGACCTCCGCCTTCGTAATGGGTTTTGCAGGGCATGAAAATTGCATCAAGCTTACATTAAAGAAAGGATATTACCTACTGGCTAGAGTCCTACATTTATTCATTTAAAACTGTGTTTATTTTGTAGTATATTCTGCAATAATAGCCCATCAAAATGCAAAACTTCCGCACAAATAATTGCATTGTTTATTAAAAGGAAACCGGATAAAATGATGATTATGTGTGCCATATCAGGATTTATTAAGTTCATAAACAGAAAACAATTAAGTTTGCTTTTTGAGGTGGTAAAAAAATATATAAATAATTGCCTAGTTGATAATTAATATGGAAAAAGCCACTGGTACAATGTTTAGTGCCCAACATAAGGCACACATCTACAGCAATATTTATAATGAATGAATATTTTTAATATTTGTAGTATTTGCTTTCTGTGTAGTTGCATTTATGCAAAATTCCAATCATATATTATACCAATTTCGTGGCACTCCGGCTCCTCCTGGTCATGCACCTGCAAATTGACACATTTGGCAATTACAAATTGAAACATTTTGGACCGGCATCATCATCCGCCCCGTTGGCCAGTTGGAATTTTAATTGAGATTAATGCGATGTCAATAAGACCAGCAGAGAAATGACATAAATATATGGCTGACCCGGAGCCCACAAGCTGATAATTAAATTTACATTACCATTACGCAGGCTGGTCAGGAAAAGGACAGCAGAAACATTGAAGCATCGATTCAATAAGCCAGGCAAATGGATACATGGATACATGTTTGGAAGCCCTGTCCTGTGGGGTTAGGGAGCAACACATGACAGCACTTAACCAAATACGAATAAAATCCACACAGCACGGGGATTCGGAGGGATCCCCAAAGTGCTTCGGTGCAAGTGCGGTTATGAACCGAAATCCATTTACACTTGAATACGCTTCTGGCCAAAATGAAGTGGCCAACAAGCTGGCCACGCTGGCAAATAAACTTTCGGTCCGTCCATAAACAACCAGTCGCAGGATCTGTTTGTCAAGGCGGTCACGAGCGCGGTCAGGACGAGAACCCAGGCCAGAAAGAGGTCTCGAGCCTTTAAATTACGAATGCAATAAATGTAGCCAAGAGAGAAATCCCAGCGATTGAGTTAGGCGTGTCCGGCAAGGGAAATGCTGATTAGCGGAAAGAAAAGCGGCCGAGGGGGAGCGGGAAAATGCCAGCAGGATTGAGGGGAATTGTGGCCGGGATTGAATGGCCAGCACTTTGTTAAATAAACTTTCTGTTCGAGTGGCAAACACTTCTGCAGCCGACTGGCCGCAGCTCTCCAAAGCCCTCGACTCGGATCCGTGCTTTGTTCTCCTCCCCGATGTTTTGTGTTTCCTTCCCCATCGAAGCTGATGAGCTGAACGGCCGAGGGAGGATCAAAGATACTCGTAAATGCGACCTACTTCCACCTGGCACAGGCGAGCTATAGCAAATGCGTGAGTCCTGGGTAATTAAACAAGTACAAAGGCATTTGGTTTGAATGGGATGCTAAAGTAAGGTGTTAGTCATCTAACTTTTCTTAATTTCTCTTAATTATTTCGTTTCTAAGAGCCACTTATATTTTGAAAGAGCTTAGTAAGTGATTAATTGGTTAATATATATATTTGCTTGAGTAAATGCTTCGAATATAAACCGAAGCAAACGATTTGGACTACTTTTGTTTTACCATAACCTAAACAAATATTGATTTTAAGCACTCCAACATGTATTTTACCTCATTGGAACACTTTGCCAACGCAGTTGCGATTTTTACTCAGAACGAGTTAACAACTCAGATCATTTGGCGTCGAAAATGTGAAATCGAGTACACGGGATATCCGCCATCAAGCCATCAAACTGTGAAATCCATCAGGTTACGGCAGCAATCCGGCAGAATCAACTCAACTGACAGCTCCTGGCAAACTCGCACGCCAGGCAGGCTGCGATGGCATGAGAAATGGGACGGAGCCGTGGGTAATGGGCACTTAGGTCGCTGCCACATGATTACGACATTAAAGGGGGAAATCGGATTGGGAAAGGGGAACTCTGGAGTCAAAGCACAGTCAGCTCTCAGTGAGAGAGAGAGGAGAGGAAAGGCTGCGAAAATCAGGGAAAATATGAGGCCAGGATATGGGAGGACTAAAGAGCGATGGCAACATGACGGAGCATAAGTCGACGCAGCAGCAGCAGCAGCAGCGTCAGCAACGAGGTCAATGAGTTGACACGTACACAGAACCCAACCCAGGGCAGCTGCAACTCCCCAGCGAGAGCTCGCTGGAGGGCAACGCCTCGGTTATGGGATGCCATTCCACCCGAAGCCCCTTTGTTATCCTGCCGGAGCAAGTGATACAGTTTTATGCATGTTTTCCAGGCATTCGAGCTTCCTCTCTACGGCAACAAAAGAGCAGTTCATGTACAAAAACCTAAAACACACAAACCTATGCATCACATCGCATCTGTGATACCCGAATTCATTGTATGTATCTTTCTGCATCTGATGCTGATATCCTGGAGATACACGTCCCAGAGAGGAGCGCTCAAAATGAAAACCAAACTTTGTGGACATGGAAATGCAATTCGTGTAACGAAATATTTTATTGCTTCGCCATTTTGTTGATGCCAAAACAAATTTGTGCAGCATCCAGCCAGGACATTGGACATTTTTCATCTATTTTATGGCAATGAGTTTAAAGAATATGAGATGTGTGATGTTAGATCTTTAGATGCTTATCTTACCTTATACTTTAAGCTTTTTAATTTTCTAGAAAGTGAAAAACATATCGAAATTTGTTTTGCTCAGGATCAAAAATTGATTGACTAGCAGCTGACAGTTGCCCATTGACGAACTGACCCCCAACTTGCTCCTTTTGCAAACGAATTCTCCCATCAATGTTGTTCACATGCCAGTTTCCGTCACGGGAATATCGAGGCAGAGATGTGTGATGACGGCTACGTGGTCTGGTGGTCATATGTCTCAATTAAGACTCGAGATGCGGGCGAGAGCACATGGCTGCAAATGGGAGGCAAGGTGCAAACATTGACCCAGCCGAGAGTCAATTAATGTGCGGCGAGCGAACGGCCATCAACAGAGGGGCAGGACCAGGTTTCCTGCATAAATCAAACGATTGAGCCAAATGACTTTTTAATTGACTGATGCCAGAGGGAATAGTCTGAAGCAAACAGCAAACTGATTTGGGGCCTGATAAGTTCCTCTGACGCAAAAACCAATAAACAATTTCGATTTACAATTGAGCTGGGAGCAAAAGAAGGGCCCGGAATCAAGGAAAACTTCGATTGGCAGCCACATCAACTTTTTTACTATAAGAGACTCTTACACAGAGGGAAATTCATGAAAACTTAATAGAATATTTATAGAAAAACCTATAAAGTGTTCTTGATAACATTAACCCTTTAACAAGGTTACCCTAAACCATATCGATAGTGCCTTGTTTCTCCCCTAAAATCTCTCCTTTTCCTATTTGTACAAGTGTACTTTTATGTGGGACGCATTGGACTGTTAGCCCTGTGAGCATTTTTGGCTGAGCTCAACCGCAAGACATCCATCATCCCTGATGTGTGCCAGGCCGTCGTCACTCCGGAGGGCCGGAGGAAAGGTGAATGAATGAGCATCGCCAGGTCGTAAAGTGCAGTCGGCCAAACAGCCAGGCAGCCAGGCAGGCAGGCAGTCTGTCACTGCCGGCACATATTTCAATTTCCACCTCCCAGAACCCGCTGGTGTGTGCAATTTATTGGCAATTTCATTATTTATAAGCGATTTTCATGGCAGCTTTGGCATGTATGCGTTTATATATTTGATCACTCTGCCGGGCTGGAAAGGTGCCCGAAAGGTTTCGAAAGTGGACGCACTTGGCCGACGACTGCACACGTCCCACCGAGACACTATTTCCCAACCCAACAATTTCCCAGGTCTCCACACAGTCTCTTGGTTATTTCTTCCGCCCTCAATTGTCAACACTTTTACAGCAGTCATTCTGTGGCGGAAACGGGGCAGTAAATGAGGCTCCCACGTCCCCAAGTTAACCCATGTATATTATCCGTGGCTTACATTTTACAGAGGGAAAAACAATAGGTTTTTTGAAATTTATTTTCTTGGAAATAAAACTTTAAAATATTACTTTAAGTTCTAGACTTTAAATATAGAAGAAATCTTGCCAGTATTATAATATGACTTTAAGTAATATATTCTTGTTTAATTATTTCCATTTATTCCATAATCAGTCAGCTTTTTGAGAACTTCCCAAATGAACCTTAAATTTTTCTAAATGTAATGCAATTAAATGCTGCCTGTATTGAATGAAAAATCCACTGAAAGGTCCCTGAAGTTTAAGTGTTGCCATGTGTGCCCTCTTGTCCTTGGCACACACAAACAGCCCGGACTCACACTCAATTAATGCCAATTGATTTGTGACGGCAGACGCGCCATTTGCCTGTAGTTTGTTGTTTGCCAAGCCATTACTCCGAGCAGCCAGTCCCCATCAGCAGTCGCCACTCTGGCTGTGCGAGTGCAGCTGCAGCTGGCTGATCCTGCGTCCTGTTGCCATCCAGATGGCCTTCGGACATCATGCAAATTTGGCCAACGCAGTTTACATGAGCAGGAAACTTGTCTGATTTATTAATGCTCTTATTTGTGGGGCCAAACTTTTTATTGGCCCGAGGGAGAAAGGTGCTCCGTCTTGGACAAACACAGACTGCTCAACGGATGCATTTACATAATACCCATTCCGTTTATTTATCTATTTAGGGGCTTACACAAAAATACCCCGATTAACGGAGGGTGTCGGAGGTGTGCGTTCAATTTGGTCGAATAGACATTAAAGAGCTTAGGTAAATTCTTGGCCGGAAGATATTCTTGGCCCTGCTGCTGCTGGGCTTTTGACACTTTTATAGTTTCACTCAATTTCAATAAGTGTTCGACGGCTATATAAGTCGCATGTGTGTGCGGTGCTCTGGCCGAAGTTGTGTTTGTGTTGCCAGGATAAGGATAACCAGGAGGGTCTGGGTCGACAAAGGACAACAGACGCCACCGCTGCCGCCCATGCTCTGGTCTCAATTTGAGAGCTTTGCAGGCTTATTTGCTTTACGCTTTAATAAATTTCGAATTGAGTTCGAAGGCGGAAGGAGCCGCCTGAAACTGATAGCCGAGGACAATACAATGCGCCTGACATCCCCACAGAGGCTGTTGTTGCTCCGAGCTTGAGTTACCTCAATTGATATCTTGAATATTGAGCAGGGAATTTACTGAGTTAACGAGTCCCGCTTCTGACTTGGCTATTGATTAAGGGAAGTCTCAAGTATCAACTCTATAAACTTACTTTAAAGAAGTACTTTGTATGAAAAACTATATTATTACACTGTGGTTCCGATGATTAATCGACGCTATAGGTCCGATGTCTGGACTCTGTATATATTACATATAAAGCAACATTTAATAAATTTTAAAAAGCTGTTTGGGTCACATTCCCGTAAGCTAAACTTTCCCAGGGTATTCCTGCCCTCAAGCCTTATTAAATTGGTTTTAAACTAACCCATGAGCCCAAAACTTTTGCATTAGTTGAAGCCAATTGCACACAAAATTCAATTTAGAAAATTTAATCAAAAAGTCTCGAGGGAATGTTCAAAGCCAGAAATAGCCCTGAGCGACATCCTGCTTCTTTTTTTGCCAAAACGCAGACATTCAACAGTTTGGTGTCCTTAAGGATGCTCGTCGCTGTGGCATGTCCTTAAATTTTCCCATCCGAATTCCACTGCTCGAATATGTGTACATAGGTATATTAAATGCACACACAAATATTTAACATGCCAGGGCGAGAAATTCAAATTCAAAACTTACACAAAGAGCATGTCGAGCCTGGCCCGGCCTGGGAGAAGCACATCAAGGACCTGCCAAAAGCAAACGCTCGTCGAGTCAAATACAGAATACAGCATTTCACATTTTTTGGTCATTTCATGCCCGTCATTTTTCACGCTTGAGTTTGTGTTTATGGCAACGTGAAAATGATTTGCCGTTTACTTACTAAGCTACTCCTAAAAGTTTTCAAGTCCCCCTAACAAATTCCAAGCACACACTTCAATTTATATTTTGATTAACGTCCTTACAGAAATACAATATCAGCACGGAGAAATGCGGGGATCTGACCGTTATAGTTCAGGTGAGCATCCAGCACTTGACCTTTAGAAAGGCCTGATATTATATATTTCCTCGTCATTCAGGGCGACCTGTCGCAGCAGGAGAAGAGAGCCGTATTTATCACGGTCCACGACTTGGGCTGCAACCGTAAGTAGGCGACGACTCCCCGGAGAACTAATTGCCTATCGGCGTTGGGAGAACGCAGGAAACTAATGGCTTCCGCCCGCAGATAATTCCTTCCAGGAGTTCGTGAGCAGCCCCTGCATGACGGAGATCAAGGAGCGTTCCTGCTTCATTCACGTGGATGTGCCAGGGCATGCGGACAACGCCGAGGCCTTGGCCGACGGCTTTCCGTTCCCCTCGCTCCAGGCTCTGGGCGAGGACCTGGTCACCGTGCTGGACTATCTGCACGTGAAGTACGTGATTGGCTTGGGCGAGGGCGCCGGTGCAAATGTCCTGGCCCGCTTTGGGTTGGCCCATCCCAGCCGGGCACTGGGCCTCATTCTGATCAACGCCACGGGCAGTGCCGCCAGTGTGGTGCAGTCCTTCAAGAACAAGGTGGGTGCCATTATATATTACTTAGTACATACATTAAGTTTCCTCCAAGCGGAGTTCTCCTTTTGAACCCGACAGAAAGTAAGATAATAAATTGACGTAGTAGTTGTAGTTCATAACTCATACGCAGCGTTGTACGCAGCCAGCAAGGGATTATTAAAGTTACTTTTAACAACCAATTAGATACAAAGATGCTTAAGATGTATATTCAAATATTGAAATCTATTCTATTAAAAAACTTTATCCCCCTAAGAGTAACAATTAGCAGCTGACTTTATCGGCTTAAAGTTAGAATAAGTTTGTTACCCAAGTATGTAATTTGATGTAATTAAAGTCGGTTTTCCGCTTATAGATGAGTGAGCTCCTGTCGTGTAATTTTAACCTTGCAATGTAAATACTACTCTAATTAATGCTTTCCTTTCTGTGCCCTTGCAGTTCATTAGCTGGAAGAGCGACGAGGTGGCCCAGTCGGCTGAGAGCTTTCTGATGTACCACAAATTCGGACATGTAAGTAGTGGCAATCAGATGGGTGGCGGTGGGTGAGAGTGTTGGGTCCTGTTACCACCTCTCCTCGCCGAGATAAATGTGCCACTGGCTGTGCCCGTGGTCTGCGTGTTGTCGTTGGTTTGGTCTCAATGTTGTACTCACTTTACCTTCTGTTCTATTTTATGTTTGACTTAACAACCAACCGCTCCAAACGAACCCTGTTCGTCTGCGCTTTCAGGTTATGGAGGTAAACAGATCAAACGTCACTTTATCAAGTCAATTCCTCAGCCAAACCATTTCGCATACCTCTATCTCTCAAAGTGCTGCAGATTCCTTCTAATAGACTTAGGTTCTCTTTTAGTGCATGTATAATTTGGTTTTTATTCGTTAATTTCTTATTACTTTTTTCTAGAACTGGGTATGTACATAGTTCCCGTTCCCTCAATTCATCCGGCAAGAAATTGGTCCAAGAACACTGCCACAAAATTTGGAACGAAAAATATTTCTGCAAGACTTGCTTCTTTCGCTTTTATTTAATGTTCTTTCTGTACGCTTTTTGTACTTTTTGCATGCTGTAATTGTCGTAGAGAGTAGCTTAGTGTTGTGCTAGCTAGAACTTTAACTTGTCGACTTTCGGTCTCATGCCAACTTTCCGCTTACTGACACTGCACAAAAAACCTTGGTGAATCGCCGAACTTTACAGCAAATCGTGGGTGAGAATCCGGACAAGGAAAAGATCGTGGCCGAGTACCAGAAGCGCTTGCATCGCTCCCTAAACAGCAAGAACATCGGACTCTACGTCAAAGCATTTATGAAGTAAGTTACAGGGCTTCGTCTTCAAAAAGTTAATATTATAGAAACACTCTTAACTTAACCTATGCTCTTCTTATAGTCGCAAGGACTTGACCCTCAAAGGCTGCAAAGTGGATGTTATCCTAATCACGGGCATGTTGAGTCCCTATGCCTCCATGGTTGAGAAACTACATCGTGATGTGGAGAAGGAAAGGGTTACCATACTGAAGATCGAACGGGCTGGCGATGTCCTCGCCGATGCTGTAAGTATTGGTATTAAATATTATATTGATCTCTTAGTAAAAACTTGATCTTGCAGCCCGGCAAGGTGGCCCAGTCCATACTGCTGTTCTGCAAGGGCCAGGGCCTGCTCACATCGGTGGTGATGCCCGGCGTGGATCGCGGTCGCGCCTTCTCCACTGCCAGCTCAGGTTCCTTGGAGGGTGCCAACGGATCCCGGCGCTTGTCGCGCGGCATCTCGATGGAGGACTACGACAAGCCGAACATCCGGCGGCTGAGCATCATGAACAGTGAGTTGCCCAAGAAGGAGTAAACACAACAACGACCACAGCCACAGCCACAGCCACGGCCACGGCTACACGGCTTCAGCTACAAGAAGTACACACCTCCAGCGTTGGTAGATTAAGCATAATTGCATATTTAAATTACTTAAACTAGTGAAATACCTTTAGTCTGAGAACGAATCAGAGCCAAACAATCATCCCAAATGTAACCGCTTAGTCGGAAGAGCGGAATTTTAAGCCAAATTTTAATTAGCAATCGGTTCGAAGCAAAACAACTTTTATCCCAATGGAAACTCAGCAACCAAGGTCGCTACGTTATTAGTCTTACGTACCCTAAGAATCCCACCTGTAAACCTGTAACGAAAGCAAATCATTCATATCTAAATCTTCCACTCGAGCTAAATATTTACGATGGACAAGCAATCACCTATGTAATACCTCCGACTAGTAAACTGTACCTAAACACACGTAAAATCTAGAAAAGTGACTCCCTGTAACCTGCTGTATTTCCACCTATTTGTATCAGTTCTCAAGCGTTGCTATTTTAGTGAACAAACAAATCATATACAAAGTTTGACTAGAGTAAGTTAAAGGCACCAAACAAACATGAGATGCTTATTTAAAGTATTTATACTAAACCAAGGCACACAAATTGCATATTTACGAATCGTATGTGTAAACAATCAAATACAAAGCAATTCGCAAAGGACATTTTATCGCAATATAGCAACTCTCATGCGGTTTTGAAACAAGTATTATAATTGATTTATCGCATTGGCTTTAGCTTAACAATTTAGTGAAGACATTTAAGTCAACCAAGCACTCAGATAAATAATAGATTCAAACTACACCGTTACACAATAAAAGTTGATAATGAAAGAAAACTCGTCTTTACTCTATTATTATTGCTTTTGAGCTTTTACCACTCTGTATAGAACTTCTTGTATTGAATTTCCGACTCTGCTGTTATTCATAGGACTGTCAAACTATCGAAAGAAGCTTTTTAAGAAGGGCGGCTCTCAATCTACCCAATACAATGGTGTGTTAGGTATATATATGATTCAAAAGCAATCGAGTTGGCGCCCAGAACGACAGCAGTGTGACCAGCGGAATATCGTCGTCCTAAGCAAAACCGGAAAAGAGCGGGAAACGACCATATCGATATCCACATCGTAGTCGATATATCGATACGTCGGGGGCGGACAGAGGCCCACCACTAGCGTCATCGATAGTTTGACAGGCCTATGTTTTGGTCAATTCAGTGCTTAGAAGACAAAATTATTAGAAATTGCAAAGAATATAATGTTGATACTGAGCTAACCTGTGTCCCGCCTCCGCCCCCGTCGTCCGTCAACAGCCAAGTACATCTTCCGCTTCAATCAAGTCTACATGGACGCTCCCCCGCCGACAAAGCCTCCGAGAGGAGTGAAGTACGGCAAGGATGAGGTAAATTACTTCAAGCCGTCGCTGAAAATGGTTTTCAACTCGCAAATTAACCTCCCACTACAATAAATTGAACGGAAAGCCCAACCTTGTTGTGTATTGTTTGTTAAATAATGGCTTTTTTATGCCGCCGCCGCCTGAGTTGCGGCTCCAAAGATGATGACGACACCACCATCTGGTTGTTGTTGTTGCTGCACGCCCTCTTTTTGTTTTACGATAAGTTGTTATTGGCAGATTGATTAATAATGTACGTATGATGGCTTTGTTTTGTAGTCCGCAGGATGTGGCTTTCTGGTCAACGTCATTAAATCTCTGGGATTCAGCGAGACGACCGAGGAACGGCAGAAGGAGAAGCAGAAGATCGAGCAGGAGTTCAAGCGCTCCGATCTGCGACTGAACGAGCTGGTGTCACGCCACGACCAACAGCTTACCTTGGTACTGCCCCTCTTCAGTCAGGTGTCCACGGAGGTGACCGCTAGCCGGGAGAGGATCCATGCCGTCAAAGAGAACCTCGGTGCTTGTAAGCGGCTGCTGCAGTGCAGGCGCGATGAGCTCAAGAAGATGTGGACGGACGCCGTGCAGCACAAGTACGTGCTGGAGATGTTAGAACAAATGTAAGATACTCTCACCAGCATCTATCACTTCTTTACTTATTGCCCAACCCCTTTTCAGTCAGGAGCTTCGCAAAGTGCCACAGCGGGTGGTCAGCTATACCGCCAAGCGCCAGTATCTGCATGCCAGCAAGGCCCTCACCGATGCCTTAGCCACCCTTAACGGGCCGCTGCAGGCCGTCGAGGGATTGTCCGATCTGCGGGCCGATCTGCATACACGTCGCCAACAGCTATACCAGCGACTGCATGAAGAGTTGGTCAGCCAGGTGTATACAAATTCGGCTAACGAGGCCTTCTCCACGTTCCAGCGAAGCAACTCTAGCCGCTTGAACTCCAGTTTCACTCGGGGAATAGGAGCTCGCCGCTCCACGGATCGCATCGAGGCGAATGCTCGAGTGCGCAAGGCTCTGGCGGAAATGGCACAGAACTTTGATTTGGACAAGGCCGAGGTCATCGAAGATGCAGATCTTATTTACCCGGAGCTGAGCATGAGCTACTTCGTTGCCATCATTGTGGAGTCGTTCGGGATGCTGCACAAGGTGCCCGACTCTCTGGAGACGCTGCGCGTTCAAATACAAACGGAGCTGCTCAACGTGGTGCGCCAGACAACGCACCAGCTGTCGCTGAGCGGAGCTACTGGAGAGGCCAATCCGCTCCTCATGCTGCTGGAGATTATATTCAAGCAGTTCAAAGCTATTGCCAAGACGCATACCCTGCTGCTGAAGAACTACTTGTCGGTGGGCCAGAAGTATTCGGTGGTGGGACCTCAACCCTACGATCTGACGGACTTTTGGGCCCAGGCTCAGTCAGTGGTAACTGATAGATAAATTAAGTTTATGGATTAGGCCTTTTAATTACTTAAACCCATCTTTTTTAGCTACAACTGCTACTTACCGACTACTTGGATATACAAAATGCTGCCTCGGAGGATAGTGCCCAGACGGGTTTTTCGGAGCCAACAAGCAACATAAATTCCTATTTTCTAAGGCGCAAAGTGCCAAGGCAAGCTAGTATTCCCGTAAATTTATATATATAATAATTCATTCCATTATGTCAACAGCACCAAGCGCTCCATGTTCAAGTTCGATAAGTCCTCGCATGTAGGCAGCGGCAGCAACGATGACTCCTTCAAGGAACATCGTCGCAACGCATCGGATGCCTCCGTGGATGATAATTTGGGCGCCCAGCTCGGGGGCAGCGGCAAGGGCTCCACCAGCGGACTCTTTCCTCACGAGAAGAAGCAGAGGGAGAAGCTGTTGATATGTACGCCCGATCAAAATATCATAACCAAAGTGTATCTGCCTCTGATGGGATACATCAAGGAGATAGAGAACTTCATGAAGTGTAAGCCAGGGTGAGTATTCCTTAAGAAAACATAAATGATTTGACCTTATATTCCTTCTTGCTTATAGCCAACCCTGCAGTCTACATGACTTTTTAGACAACTACATTAAGGACACATTCCTATCCAAGGGCCACAACCGCAACCTTCAACTGACCATCGAATCGCTGTCGAAGAATCAAGACGCGTGGCGCACTATTATAAGCCCGGAGGAGATAAAGGCACTCAACCTGAGCAGACCTCTGCTGCAGTCAACTGTGATGGTCGAGCGAAGGCTCATGGAGACGAAGAACCTCATCCAAGACCTGCCGTGCTACTCGGAAGACCTGCTCAAGATGGTCTGCGCCCTTCTCAAGGCTTACAGGGAGATCTGTCAGGCGGCCTATCGAGGGATTGTGCAGCCAGATTCCGAGGACAAGAGGATATACAGCGTGGCATGGCTAAAGGACGAAGACATAAGTAGATTCTTAAAGTATGTATAAGAAAAATGTAATTCCAGATAAATCTTAATTAAGCTGTTGCCAATCTCTTAGAACGCTGCCCAACTGGACGGACTTAAAGACCTCCAGTGTGAAATCACGTCATAACCGCAAGCTTCATCGGGGAAGCTTCGAGCCCTCGGAGGAAGAGAGTCCCCTGCAGGTGCAACAACGTAACATTCGCGAGGCCGAGATGCTGACCAGCAACCTGGGCGAAGGAGGGATCACCCAGCAAGAGATTCTGGTCGAGATTAGTGTTCTCAAGGAGCTGGCCATACTGCAGGAGAGCATGGAATGGTTCTCGTGTCGGGTCTCTGAGTTCGCCAACGATCTTCGTCGCCCGATGGTGAATGGACTGAACGCCGTCTCCGCTGAATGCAGTGCTGACATTGCTGTCAAAGATGGAACGATTAAGGTGATGACCAACCTGGCATTGGAGTTCGACGAACTGGCGAATACCTGTCTTCTGGTGCTGCATCTTGAGGTGCGCGTTCAATGCTTTCACTATTTGCGCTCGAAGTCGAGTGTGAGGACCAATAGCTATGTGGGGTCAAAGGATGATATTCTGGAGCCTGATCGCCAGGTGCAGGTGCTAACCAAGCGATTGTCAGAGATGGATGAGGCGTTTAGTGCCACTCTGCATCCAAGAAAAACCAGGGTAAGAGACTTAGTCACCTTCTTCCCGGATTTGTAATAATTTTGGTTTCCATCAGTACATTTTTGAGGGCCTTGCGCATCTGGCGTCGCGCATCCTAATCCAGGCCTCCAATTATCTGGAGCATATCGATCAAATAACTGTCCAACGCATGTGCAGGAACTCGATTGCCTTGCAGCAAACGCTGAGCAACATAACTGCCTCCAGGGAAGTGGCTTTGGATCAGGCCAAGCACTTTTACGAGCTGCTTTGCATGCAACCAGATGTGAGTCTTTCCTTTCTTTTAATTAATTTTGCCAGTCTTTATAATCTGTTATTTTTTGGACAGGAAATACTAAATGCATTGCTGGAACGGGGCACACAGTTCTCGGAGATGCAGCTGCTTAATGCTCTGCAGTTGTCATGCAAGTCCTTCGGTATAACAGACGCCAATCAATTGGCTTCCTATCAGCAAAAGCTCTCCGATATACTGGGCGCCAAGCCCTCCAAACGTGTTGTTGTGTAATTATCGCTTCAGCCACCCGGCGGAGAGATCAATTTTAATACCCATTCGTTTGTATACATCGGCATTAGGTGTAAGTGCAAAGTGCGTGTGTTAAGTGTTAAGCTCAAAAAGATGATGAATGTTCTGAACATGTTTGGCGAGCACTTGGTGTTGCGATGTAGTCGTTTATACAGATACATATTCTAAAGTTCATTAACAAGTACTTTAATGGCTTATACACAATAAATGAGAATTTAACAACGATGTTGTATAGTATATATTTATGGCAGCTTCCTTGGCTTGTTAATGTACAAAAAGTACAAATCTTACGCAACTTCAAATATATAGACTCGCTTTAAATAATTATATCACTTTAATGGCTGTTCTTGGTCGTAGTCACGATACTTGCCCAGGACATGGCCCTTCAGGTGGTGCTTCTCCCGAAAGTCCTGAAGGCAGACCAAGCACTTGTAGGGCCGCTCGCCTGTGTGACGGCGTCGGTGCTTGGCCAGGTTGTTATTATCGGAGAAATTATGCAAATTCCATTTTTGGCCAAATTCAAATTTTGCTCTTCTTCTTGGCTGTCATTCAATTTTTGGCCAAATTATACTCTTCAGAAGACATCAAATGCGGATTTTTGGGTCCTAATAAAAATAAAAATAACCATAACTTGGCCAAAACAGCCTTAAATTCAATTCGGAAAGCTGTTCTATGTTAGTTTTTATTTGGTTAATTATTCTGCATATCAACTTTAGAAATTTAAGAAAATAAAATTTTTGGCAATTTTTGACAATTTTAATGATGTAACCCCTTATCATTTTTTGAAAAATTGCCGAAATTAAAAAAAAATTTTTTTCTTAATATTTTAATCTTAAATAATTAAGATTTTAACGCTGATTCGGGAGGTATATGACATTTGGCTTAAATTTCATTTTTGACACTAATATGCTGTGAAGAAGACATCAAGTATCCGCATTTTTGGGTCCTTAAATCGGCATTTTTATATCCTAATTTTTGGTCAAATCAT